>LYNE01002037.1:5562-25960 GCA_001662545.1 Rosa x damascena | reverse complement strand
GAGAGAGAGAGAGAGAGAGAGAGAGATATGAGTGTAATTTATAAATTAAAATGAGGGCAATACTGTCAATAGATGTTAGATTGGGTAAATGAGGTTAAAAAACTCTTAGTAGAGTAAGTGAGCAATTTTTAAGCTGAAATTGGGTAAGTGGTCACGACCCCAACCCTTTTCTTTTAGATTTAGATGGTTTTCTTACTTTGCAAAACTTAGGGCCTGTTCGGTAACATTTTTAAAAATGATTTTTCAAAAACCGATTTTGAAAATGAAAACGAGAAAACAAGATTTGATTTTTGAGATCCGAAAATGTGTCCGATAGTTTATTCCAAAGACAATTTTCAAAAATGAGAACAGCAAAAACGTGTCCGGTACTACCGTATGAAAATACAAAAAACAATGAAAATATATTCGGTTGTAGTATTTTTAAAATCTCAATTTTCAATATTTAGTGTAAAACTCAATTTTCGTTCTTTGCATGTATATATAAAAATAAAAAAATAAAAACATCACAAGTAATTAATATAAAAGGATTTTTGATGAAGACTATTGGTGATGGAAGAAGAGAGCAACGAGAGAAGATGGTGACTAGAGATGAGAGAGAGACCTAAGAAGAAGAGAGCGACGAGAGAATATGGAAGAGAGCACGTTCTTTTTTTTCTTTGTTTTGAAAAATATATCTCCGTGTTTTCTAAAATATGAGAATGAAAAGGTGAAAACGTCTATTTGTTGTTTTCCTGTTTTATGAGTAAAATAAAAAAATCATTTTCAATTTTTATTTTCTACATTTTTGAAAACAGACCAACGAATGCATTTTTAAGCCATTTTCATTTTATAAAATGAAAAAGATGACTTGAAAACGTTACCGAACGCCACCTTAGATATTCATTTTCAGATTTTCTTTTAAGACTTCGACGCCAATATGTGTGTGTGTGTGTATTTCTTTTTTTGGTTGACAAAGTAATAAAGATTTCATTTAATCCTAATACCAGAATGACACTTACAAGTAATTCCCATATGCTTGTACCATACATCAATAGTCAAGCAGGTAAGGGAAAAAGTGTACAATCCACTAGTACATTCTTGCTCAAATATTCAAGAGCATACACAACTATAAACCTCAGCTTACACTAAGAAACCTATCTTGAATCTCCTTTCAGCAATGCATTCAATTCTGGTACTCCAGAAGATTCATTAACTTGGTGTAAAAAGACACCATAGCAGTGAAGTCTAGAAACTGAAATTAAATTTCTCCTTATCCTTAGGCCTCGTATGGTTCGTGGAATAGAAAGGTTGGGAAAGTAAAGTTTATCCTTTTCTGTGTTTAGCACACCCAAGGAAAGGAACAACTTTCCTGCATGAAGGGTAAATAGTAGGGGTGGGCGCAGTTCGGTGCGGGTCGGTGTTAGGCCAAAACCGCAACCGAACCGCTTCATTCGGTTGTGCTATATTTAAAACCGCAACTGCATTTTAAAAACCTACACCGCTTACTTCTGTTACACCGTTTTGCGGTGCAGTGCGGATCGGTTTCGGTTATGTTTGACTTTCGTTTCTTTTTCGCATATTTTCTACCAAAGTCGACAAATTTAGCTGTCCTAAAATAAGTAACCATTACTATCAAAATATCAACAAAATAAAGTATAAACCACTCATAATTTGTTCACTAAATCAAGTAATGAACATTACAAGTAACCTGTTCATGACATCAACATCTCAAGTTCTCAACTACACAAATAACATTAACAATCTATCAAACCTGCAAATCAACTATCAAATATCAACAATCTGCTCCAGCTGTTCAACATTTATAACCAAAAAGCAATTTCCAAAACCAAAATCAAAGTTCCAACAGTCTAACAATCTGTTTCCAAACCAAATAGCTAACATGCAGCACAAACATAAATCAAAGTTCCAACTTCCAAGTTCCAGCTGCAGAAGGTGGTGGGGGAGGAAGCATAAGCGGTGCAACAGCTTCACTTGTAGCAGTTGGTGTTGTTCCAGTGCTTGACCCAGCTGGTGTCGCATTGGGAGTTTGCGATGCTCCACTTCCCTGATAAGAAAGTAAGAAAAAATCAAATCAGTAAAGAATAAGATACAAACAGAAACAATAGAGCATCTCAAAAATTCTTTCAGACTAGCTAGTAAATCGAAACAAAAGTAATCAAACCACAATAATGGATCAATCACTAGCACTGATAACAAAACCAAACTGATCATGCTCATTGCAAAATCAAACTGATGCTCTCATGCTCATTATAGAAGAACTGAAGAAGCAAGCAAGTAAGAAAGGAAAGATCATTTCGAAACAAGCTTAAGTGCTGAACCCAAAATAGAACTGCAAAAGCAAGCAAGAAACTTAAGATCAAATCAAAACAAGTTGAACCTAAAATCGAACCCAAGTAAGATCAATCCAAAACTAATGCTCCCAAACAAGCTAAACATAACAGATTATCATATTCCCAAACAACTTAAAAACTCAATCTTTGACCAACTAAACATAAACTTCCGATCAAAAATCACAACTTTCAACTCAAAACACAACAACCAGAACTCATTCATCAAGTAAGAGATGGAACAGCATACCTAGAAACGAACAGAAAGAACCAAACCTTGACTTGGGTATTGACAATCAAATCAAACAAAATCGAAATCGAAATGAAAATCAAGTTGAACCCATACCGATTCCATCCGGAGATGAGTCGAGATGACGTCCTCAGTCGGCGTTAGTCCGAGTCGGTGTCTTCGGTCGGCGTTCGAAGGCTGTGAGTCGAGAGAGAGAAGCGGCGTCGTGAGTCGAGAGAGAGAACCGGCGTTCGACGGCTGTGAGTCGAGAGAGAGAGAGAACCGGCCTCAATCGTTAGTCGACAGTCGCTGTGAGTTGAGAGAGAAAAGAGAGAGGCGGATTCGAAATGAGGGGATGAGACTGAGAGCAACTAGGGTTTTCGTATATGAGAGGCTGAGACTGAGAGCAATCAGGTGCAACGAAGAGTATGTGTAACCTCATTTAGACCAATCAGAATTCGACAACTATTAAAAATAATTTTCATATAAATAAAAATTATATGAATTAAATAAATATTATTATCCGGGCTGGTTCGGTTTTTTCGGCCGGTTTACTGGCTAAACCCGGTCCCGAACCGGAGAAATCCTGTCTGGTTCGGTGAAGTCATTTTTTCCCGCCAGTTTCATCCGGTTCGACCGGTTTTGGACCTCCGGTTCGGTTTCTGCCCACCCCTAGAAAATAAGGGGGGAAATGGATCCTCCCACACCCTATGGGATTCATTTTCCCTCATAATTTCCCTGCATTAATTGCACATTGATTACCTACTCTAAGATTATTATAGTGGTTGTTATTACCAAATTATCCAAGAAATTTTTGAATCTTGAATTGTTTATGTTTTGATAATAAGGATATTATTGGAAAATTGATGTTAACTACTTTCCTAATCATGCAGAAACCAAACATTGGAAAGGAAAGTAAAATACATTTTGTGATTACTTTCCCGGTGTTTCCAAACATTGGTAGGGAAACTAGTGAGAAATTTACTTTCCCATGCTCATGAAAAAGACCAAGGAACCAATTTCCCTTCTGGCAACCAAACGAGGCTTTAGAATTAAGGCAAGGAGAAATGGCAATATATTGAAACTTGCGACAGTTTCATAGTAGCATCCTTCTTATTTTTGGGAGAGTTTTTGTTCTTTGCTCCCAAAAGCCTTTCTCTTTTCTTCTTCACTTCTCTGTTTGCATTGTCTGCCCCATTCATTGGCACCAGTGTGCCTTCCGGATTCTCCACCAAGCTAAGAGACTTTGCAGAGAATTTTGTGGTAAACTCCGGCAACTTGATTTTCTGAGGAGGCAAGAAAAGACCTCTCTTTCCATCCAACAACTCATCCAAACCCTGCTTGTAATACCTCAAAATTTTGTTACTAATTTTGTGTGATTTCCTAAAATTAACAAGTTGTTGGTTTATATTATTATTTGGCTTTATGTGCCTTTTATTGTTTTGTAGGTGAAGTGAAAGTGTTTCGGACAAATATTTTCTCAAAACGTTTATTTTCGATGGATCAAGAGTTGACTCTTTATTCATTGAATTTCTCTGAAAACTTTTTTCACGAATGTCATAGAGCATATCAATATGAGTTCGTAGACATGTGACATGCTATTTTTCGAGATTGTATGAAAAAGTTGTGGTCAGCCGTCAGCAAAAGATTTTCTATTTTGAAAATGTTCCCTAGAAATAGAAAGGTTCAGAAAAATAATTGAGTTTCCAATTTTGGAAATGAAAGTTCTGGAAATTTTTGAAAAACTTCTCTCTAAAAAAATAGTCAACAGCCCGCGACGTAGCCTACTTGACCAGGCCGTAACTTGACCGTCTAGCAACGAACGGCGATACCACCACCACAACTCTACTCGTCTTGAGCTCCCCTCCTTCCTCGTGCCACTCAACATTGACAAAGATCACCGTATGGCATCGATCAGAGAGTGCTGATTTCGGCTATTTCAACCTAGATCAATCACTCTCCTCCTACCATGGCGGTGTTTGAAACTGATTAAATTTTGAAGATCTTCCCCTCCTCTTTTGATCTATACAATCCTTGAAGATCGATTTGACTTATGGAGTATAGAATTTGAATTTGAATTTCCGGACACCGTGAGCTTTCAACAGCGTTGATCTAAGTTAAATTGGCCTGAATGTCAGGTATGAAAGTTATTCCTCATGTTGTGATCTACAAGTTGAATGGTTCCAATCTTGTTGATTTTGAGTTTCATTGACAGCGCGTGGGGCACACACGTAGCCACTTGTCTGGCCATATTTGGAGCAATTAGTTGCTCCATTAGCCTCCTTTTGTCGATACGAACATGAGGGTGTATTCAGTTTTATCTTAACTCTATCCTTTGGATGAGTTGGTTTAATTTCGGTTTCAGTTGGTTCAGTTCTTGATTCGTGTGGAGTCAATCGTGGGATCGTCCTTTTATTTTGGTTAATTCATGAAGTGATTGGAGACCTTAGGTTGTCTTGGGTGAAGTTTCATCTCGATTGGCGTAAACTTCAGTTTTTAGTTCAAGTGCAGGTTTCAAACATTAAATGATTTTCTAATTCTTGTTTACTAAGTTGAGATCGTTTGATTAGGTGCTTGATGAGATTGTTTTAAGCGGAGTTTTGTGGTTTGTGCTTAATCTCGTTTTGTGTGTGAAGAAGCAGCGAGATTTTGAGATGAGTAAATCTCACGTTGTTTTGAGTTATGAATGTGTCTATTTCATGGTTTCTTTAGAAATATATGTTAGCTGTGAAAACTTATTTATCAAAAATAAATGTGTTGAAATACATGTACTTGATCGTCAACTGTTCATGGGTAGATGAAAACAAAGTTTTGATTTAAAGTGATTATCCAGTCACATAAATTGTGAACCATATATAGTTGCTATTAGTGACATTCCTGAGAGGATAACTATGTATATTTAGGAGCGAGATAACTAAAAATTAAAATGGAGAGTTTAGGAGTCTTGTGCAGCTGCTAAAATTTGGAGAGGATTGTATGCACCGACAGTGCAAGTGCACTGTAAGTTATTTTAATCTCTAAAAAAATAACAGTCACTCATCTAATCCACTCCTTTATATATTTTAATATCAAAAAAATTACATCCATTCATGTTGCAAGTACCCATACACTGACAGTACATGGAATACACTCCCGCTAAAATTAATAATAAGCTAAACATGCTCTCCAAAAGCATTTGTAACAGACTATCTTTCTTGGCTCCTTAACTATTTTTGAGAGTATGTTTAGTTTTTTTTAATCAATTTTACCAACTGCACGAGGCTTTGAATTAGCTCTCTATTTTAACTTTTAACTATCTCACTTCTAAATATAGAGAGAGCGAGATGAGGCTCTTTATTGTTTTTGTTAATTTAAGACATTCTTTTTAAGTTTTTATATGTAATTTATTTACATTTAAATAATTTTTTATTTACTCAAAAGATAATATAAATTCATAACTAGCTAAAAATGGAAAAAATTCATTCAGACGTATTTTAAAATTGGCTTAGCTAAAATGACACTTTGGCTAAAATTTGACTAAAAAATGGCTAGCATTGCTAAAGATACTCTGAAATAGCTAAAGAGCCAAAATAAAGAGTCTGCTAAAGATGCACTTAGGGGGGTGTATTGTATATGGAATTAGTGGAACTTCTAATGAAATCTATGGAATTTAAAAGTCTGGGTGTATTCAATATAGACTTTTAACAGTCCATGAAAGTTTTGAGTTATTCAAATTCAATTAGGATTTTTAAAGACTTCATGAATTCCACCAAAATCTAGGGGTATTCAATTAGGACTTTTAAAAATGAATAAAAGTACAGAGGTATACAAAATATCATTCATACTTATGGAATTAGAAAATCATAGATAATCATGGACTTTGTAGTGTTAACTATACATACCAAACTCCAATAATTTTCCAGCCTCCAGACCAAAGATTTCAAAAAGTCTATCAAAGTTTCCTCTTCAACAAAAAAAAAAATCTATCAAAGTTCTTCTCTTTACGCACGAATAAGTTTGTCCTTCATCATCTCTCTTTCTTAATATTTTGTCTTTTCTCTAATTTTTTATGATATCAACTTTTTTTGATACCCAACATGTTCATTGTAGTTGTTGAATGTGATTTTTGTTTTTGTTTTTTTTGTATTTTTTGTTTTTTTTTTCAATTGTGATACTTCGAACCCTAATAGCAATATAAATTATTTATGAAACCCTAAAACTCAAATATTGTGGTCCTAAGACCTTGAACCATACTAAATTTGATCTTATTAATTAATTATTCTCATTAATTTGAATTTATATTATGGTTCAAAAAAAAGGTTGAACAATTGAATTTCAATTGATTGATTATAGATCAAGACATTAACCAATATTGCTACAATATATGTTAATCGGCGAAAACAAAATTGATGAGAATAAATAACCATAAACATCAAGTGATCTATATTGTATATTTATGTTGTTGGGAGATCAGGAATGAGAACAAACTCGCTAAACAGATTAACAATCATTTATTTGAGTAAATTTCTATTAGAAAATACTGGAGCATTGAAGAGACAACAAGTTATTATTTTGTTTTGTGTTTGGGCTGCATTTATTTTATTTTATTTATTTATTTATTTTTTTAATATATTTTGTATATCCTAGGAAATCTATATAAGTCATTCATAATAAAGTATATAGATTTTCATGAATCAATAAAAGTCTGTTGCTAAAATCAATGGTTTTAAGAAATTCATAACAGTCTATCAACTTTTTAAAGAGTCTGTGGACTTTTCAAAAAGTCTGTCATTTAAAAAAAGTCTGCACAAATCCAAATACAATACACCCCCCTTAGAGTAGAAATTTTTAGAAAGGCTATTGGAGACTTGGAGTTGCTCTAAAACTCAGTTGCACCTTGTTTTCTTTACTGTAGCAATGCTCTATGTTAACTTTTTTATTTCAAGTATTTCTAAAATTAATGGGCTAAATACTGGTTACTACCATGTGGTTTAGATCTAAAATCAATTCAGTCCCTGGACTTCTAATTTTATCAAAAACACCCCTACAGTTTCAATTTTGATCTAATAGGTCCAATCTGCTAGTCTTCCGATAATTGAGTCATTTAACTTGTTGACGTGGCTCATAAATAGCCAATGTTTTATGATGTGGTGTTGAGGTGGCATGCATAGTCAATTGAGGAGTGAGTCTCACTATTAGAAATCTATCAAATAAAAAGTTTTTCATCAAATAATCCAACTATAAGTTGAACCTATAACAGAATATTAACGAATTAGACCTATTAGATCAAAATTGAAAGTATAGGGGTGTTTTTGATGAAATTAGAAGTCCAGGGACTGAATTGATTTTGGACCTAAACCGTAGGGTAGTAATCAGTATTTAGCCCATACAAAATTAATTGTAAAAATGTGATTTTCTTTTGTTTTACTAGTGGTAGAGTATGTTGCTTTTTTTATATTTTATTTATGTAATTTCCTTTAATGGCGCGTATATACGTCTTTTTAACAATATATGTTAGACCTTTGAATTTTTCTTTTTCGAATCCTATGATCTTCTTGATCCAATTAACATTATTACAAGTAGATAGGATCTCTTAAGTTGTACTGGAGATGGCTATATGGTAACATTAGCTATAACCTATCCTATATATGTCTAGTTTCTATTTTACATAAACTATATTTGTCTTAAATTAATTTTCTTATATGTGTGTGAGATAGCAGGCTTTAATCAGTTTGTTTAGCTTTGCATATAAAAATATTTATTCATCAAAAGTAATATTGATTATGAAAATAATATATGCCCATGCATGATTTATATTATAAATACACGGTTTAGTTTATCTCCACAAAATAAATACAGATTTAGTTTGCATACAGTGATATAAGTGACAACTTGGTGGTGAATTCTCTGTTTTCTGAAGAAAAAATATGTTGATTTCCGTCCATCTCTATACTTATGTTCGTATATTTGATCATTTGCTTGTTTATACTTTATAGTAAGTATTTGGAGTGTAGGGTACTAAAAAATGCTGCAATATTATTCTGCAACATATAATTATAGTTTATTTGGATTCTTCTTGGGGAGTGAAATTCACACTCTTCATTTTACAATTTACAATCTATGTTTTCTTTCTTAGTATCTTAATTTTTTTTTTTTTACAAAATGACAAAATTTGGGAGTATGAATTTCATTTCAGAAGAGGAAAAAAGGAGTGTAGATTGCAAATGTAAGAGTGTAAATATCATTTTTCTTTTTCTTTTGGCTTATTAATTACATATATATAAACTTTAAAGATCGGTGGGTTACTATATAATTCTTTTTGTTTCGTTGGATATCTTCATAATTTACATGCGATGTAAAACAAAGTAGCTATTTCATCTTGAAATGTTTTAGATATTCATCTAGTTTTGAAATTCAGAATAGTAATATATGGAAATTTTTGCCACAACTAATCTATATATTTTATGCAATTCATTAAAGTTATTTCATTAAAATGCCACTATTGAGTTAAGTATAATATCTGCAGAAATTACATACGTCTAGAACTCTTGTGTTTATAGCTTTATCAAAGCACTATATATTATTTGAATTGTGTAGACATTGTCACTATAAGGAATTACCAGATGTTCCGACACGTCTAAGCACCAGGATGGAGATTAGGTTGGTCATGAGCGAGAGATAAGGTACTTTGGGCTATGATGGGCGCTAGAACGCACAATCGAGAGGGGAGACTGCTCTAAACTTGGAAGAGTAGTTGGCCCTCTATATTGCTGCAATAGGAATCCGAAAGTGGTGGACTTGCTTCCTGGTATGCCATACAGCCAGCAGATCCCTCTGTGTTGCAAAGGGGGAATCTTGGGTCCAATGGTCCAGGACCAAGCACCCAATGCAAGCATGTTCCAGATGATGGTGACCATTAAGAAGATCGTCAGGCGACACAATAATTTCACATTGAAAGCGCCTGGACCTGGATATATATACTTGTGGGCCATCATGCGTTGTCGATCCCACAAGATATCCCTCTACCAATTAATAAAAGGAGAAACATTCAAGCTAGCGTTTGGTAAATAGCATGGTATTTATTTTACTACTTTAAAGCATATACGTAAACTCTTTTAAGTAATGGTTACTTTTCCCTCGTGGTACTGAGTTGGAATGTAATTTGCATGTATTCGCAATTCTTGGCTTCAGAGACACCTATCTGCTTTGTCTCTTTCTCTTCTTTTTATTGGAAGACGTTGGTGAGCTGCCCTACCTATGCTTGTGGCTGCAAGGGCAACCCCGACTGCTGTGCATGGTAAGTCTTGGTTATAAGATTACACTTAAAGTTGCATATGGCTTAGGAAATTAAAAACTTTATAGAAATATTGTATGATGGAATTTACCTTGTCTGAAAGAAAATTTTCATTTCCCATTGTTTGGCTAGAGAAAATAAATTAGATTTAAATTTTAAAAAAAAACTCATTGCCTAGGGGTATTTTTGTGGTTGTATTTTTTTTGGGATATTTCCAAATGTGCGCATCATGTTCAAGTATCGTTAATTTCAAATTTTATTTTACATTGTTAAGTTATGTTGATAACTTGATACTAGTTTAAAAATTCTGTTGAATCATATAATATGTCATCCCCCATCACGTTTTGCCTTTTAATTTTTTTGGCACAAGTGATATTGATATCTTCATTGGTTAATTTGTTTTGTAGCAATTTTGAGATCTTTTTAGTCTACTATTTGGTTACCACAAATATTCCATAATTTACAAAAAGATACCAAAGTTATCATAGAAAACTCCACTGTTTAGTTAATTCTAAAGTGAGATTAATTTACGAGCTATATATAGTTGGAGCTTTATTTACGAGCGCTAGTATATATTGTATGGGTCTTTTTTATCTATATATAGTTGGAGCTTTATTTATGAGCTCCAACAACTTTGCTATAAGTTATTTTTTGTTAGCATAGGGTAAAATATGCATTGTTTTGCCCAAACAACTTCTCTAGACTCTAAAATTATAGGAAAGTATATTTTTGGAAACTTTTACCCTATTCTCTTTCCTCTCTTCAAATTATATCCATTGCTCCATTGTTATTCATTTGATTATGATTTTCTAATTTTGAAAAATGAAATGATATTTATTTCTGAACAATAAATTAGACTGTGTTGTGAGTCGCCTATTAACTCAACTAGGAAAGATAGAAAAATAAAAGAGAATGAAGTGTAGAGAGCTAGAAGTTACTTTGTATTGATGTGGTTGTGAATGATTCGACTGATGTGTGAAATGGTGATACCTCAAATTATTTATATGGTGAAGAGGTTGAGGTATATTCATAGTACATCATCATGATGAGCAACCCTCTAATTACCCCACTATCACCACTAAGAGCAATTCCAACAAATTCCCTATATTTTGATTTTTCTCTACTTTAGGGAAAAATAATCATCTTTTGCTCCAACAGATTCTCTATAACTATCCCTATTTTAGGGAAAGTGAGGAAAGAAAAAACCAAATTCCCTATATTTACAGCAAACTCTAAAATTTTAAGGAAGAATATGGAGATTTTAGAGATTGTTGTAAAATAGGGAATCTGTTGGAGTTGGAGAAGAAAAAGAGACTAAAGCTTTGACTTTTGCTTCCCTATAATACAGATATTATAGGGAAGCTGTTGGAGTTAGAGCAACTCCAACAGATTCTGCACTTCCTTATTTTTCTCTATTTTAGGGAAAATTGAGTCTTTTTCAACTCCAACAGCTTCCCTAAACCATTCCCTAAAATAAAGATTTTGATGAGAGATAAGATAACATTCCCTAAATCTACAGCAAACGCTAAAATTATAGCGATAGCTTCTGTCATTAATTTTTCACGTGCTCCACTCTCCCACAACGACCCAAAATGTTTCAACTCCGACTGAAACTCAACCAAGAAAGAAGACGGTAGTGCAGGTGAGCCATCTCCTCCACCTCTGTTCATGTCGATTCACTCCAATTCTCTATTTGTTTTCCTTTTTTCCAACGTCGCTTGTTTTGATTGATCAGAGGCTAGTCGAATTTTTGGGTTCTTGATTGTTCTTAATCGAATTTTCGGGTTTTCATTTTCTTAATCATTCTTGATTGTGCATGTATCTATTTTAGATTGGATTTGGGTTTTCATTTTCTTAATGGTTCTTGATTGTGTATTTATCTGTTCATGAATTGAAGGTGGTTTCTGTTTAGTTCATGAATTAAAGATGGGTTTTGCTTACCTTAAAATTATTGTGGTGTATCAGCCTAGCTAGTGATTATATTTTCCCTTGATTGATTGATTGCAATTTTGATATTTTGAATCTGTAATATTGTATTGACTTCTATATGTTTTCTGAGAAAATCAAATGTAGCTGAGGCAAACAATCATAGCTAAGCCTGATTAAATTGGATATGATTCAACTATAAGCATGTAATTTAATCATTTAGATGAGGTTAACCTGTTCATTTAGCTCAAGAACAATCGAAGGAATTTTTTAATTAATAATAAAAAGAGGAAGAAGATTGAGTGATCAAGCTAACCTCTTGAAGTGCAAAAAGTGAAAGAAAGTCCAAATAGAAGCAGCAATATAGTGGAACTGGTTGAACTGGAGATGGATCTAATGTTTGGAAAGAAAAGGTTTTAAATTTATTGCTTGTTGCTAAGGTTCTTCTGGTATGAGGAGGATGGTGTTGACAAGAATATGTTACTATTGTTGGCATTTAAATATGTATGAAAGGAAGAAGATACAAAATAATGCTATTTAAATATGTAGGACTAGCATTATTTTGTATCTCTCATCTACCTTAATAGATCTTGGCGAAATGATAGTAGCATTAGATAGTGATAATAATCATATTAGTAAAGTTAGTGTTAGTTTTCTTGTTCATGGTGATTTTGCTGTGATTTTGAGATGAACTCGTTTAGGTTTCTGCATCCAAAGACTATGTGGGAGTGTTGTCTGTACTTTAACTAAAGGCCCCCTGTGTAAAATAGCAATGTGACAATTACCTGATGCAGTCAAAGCTGCTAGTGGATTAATTCTTGAACACAAATATGTAGGACCGGAAACAGATAGCTAGATGCCTAGATAGCTGCTAGAGTTTAATTTTAAAGGGTCCCCTCTTACCATCCACTACATGCCTTATCTTTGTTTTCAAGTTTTCCGTTTTGTTTTTGCATTGTGCAGTCAAGGTTGAAGTTTGCATTGATTACTTTTGCATTGTACATTCAGGAACAAATCAGTAGATAGAGCTATAGTAGATATATAACAGAGAGATTGTTTGACTGTTTATAACTTTGTATATACACATCTCTATCAATCTACAGACAATATATAATGTAACTTACTTTTTTCATTGTTTACTCATGCTAGTATGCAATAGAATGCTTCATACAATTTGTTGTCCATAAGGATTGATTCCAAATTGCATTTTTGTAGATGGCTTCGATGCCATTGAATTTCACTAACCACCTTAACAATGAATCAGCCTTCAATGACCTCAATGAACCACATTTGATATACGATTTCCCAGCGAGTCAGTATCATTCACCCTATGAAGATTGCACTTATGAAGAGACACCTACTAGTGAAGTTTACACTAATGAAGAGACGCCATGTGCACCTAACAGCAAGAAAGCACAAAGACAAGCCAACTTCACAATCGAAGAAGACAAACTTCTTATATCTGCATAGTTGAATATTGGCTTAGACCCAGTGAAAAGAGCCGATCAAAAGAAGAAACAATTCTGGAAAAGAATTACTAATTACTTTGAAAAACACAAGAAGTGGTCTGCTGAACGGAGTGAAAAATCATTAACAAACCGTTGGACAACAATCAGCAGCACTGTGAGTAAGTTTTGTGGACATTATGCTCAAATTGAACACTTACGGAGAAGTGGTTATACGGAACAAGATAAGGTAAGCAACTGAACATAAACACAAGGACTTAATATCAGTATTTTCAGTTTTGTGTTTTTGATTTTCATAATGGATTGTTGCCTTTGATTTTATTTCTGGAACTGTGGTGGTGTATTTGTCTGTTTGAGATCCCTTTTGTGGTGGTGTGCTTTTATAAGCTCATAACTATATATATCCACACACACACACACACACAGATAAATCATATCTTAATATAACTGAAAAGGTATCAAAAAGATCAATACTCGCATCCTTCTGTACAAAATCTATTTTTAGGTAGAGCATGGTTCAGATCATGTAATTTAAAAAAAGGAAAGCATGAGAACCTAAATTTATATTGTACCACTATATTGCAGCGTAGCTCAAGCCTCCAAGATTCATTTAGTGGTTGATTCATGACTTATAAATCACAAATGAGCTATAAGGCACATTGTTTGTAGACTTATATATACATATATATATATATATATATATATATATAACTAACACATATGTGGTTGTGCAATATTCTTTCATTTCAAGATAGATATCAGCAGCATATAATTCTGTCACCTCCTTTTTCTATGAGTTTTCTCATTGTCATGCCCCTGTTCTTGACAGTATCAGGGGCTTATTTGAATTCTGCATCAATGTGCATTACTTGTTCAACTGGTATTTGTCTTATAATTGCCATGTGTTAGACTAAAGGCTCTTTGTATATTGAGTTTGTCAGATAGTGGAAGCAAAAGAGAATTTCAAGCTAGAGGAAGGTCATGCATTTGTACTTGACCATTGTCGGATTGTTTTGAGGTTTCATCAAAAATGGATGGATGAACATCAAAAAATCAAAAGTAAGAGAAAGTTGAAGGCTCCTTCTAGTAAGGCTACAAATTATATCAATTTAGAAGATGATGATATGGAAGCTCCTGAACCTGCAAGCTTGAAGAGACCAATTGGGAGAAAGGCTGCAAAGGAAGCTATCAAAAAGGCAAAATCCAAAGAACAGGTTGGTGAAAATGAGAATGAATCTTCAAAAACCCGTTCTGAGTTGGAAGAGTTGAGGGCAAGGAGATTAGAAAGTGATCGCATAAAGGTAGAACAATTTAAGTTGCTGCTTGCTACTGAGCAAAAGCAAGTTGCTCTTAGAGAAAAGGAAATTGAACTTCAGACCCGAAGTGAGGATGCAAAAATAATGTCTATGGATACTAGTGCCATGCCTCCATTTCAAGCAGAATATTTTATCAGTCTTCAGAAAGAAATATTGTCAAAAAAGCTAGTAGGAATGAAAATCAATAGTCATTTGTGTTGGTTCTTTATTTTTAGTGGAGAAAATGATGTTTATGCTCTTTCTTTCTATGAGACTATATTAGTACTTAATAGGTAGTCCCTTTTGATATCAATGACTGATGACTACTAATATGTAGTCCCTTTTAACATCAATGACTGATGACTTGTAGTTATCAAACTCAATTGAGTTGTGGTATAGTTTTATCTTGAGAGGGAGATATTTTGAAGTTTTTCAGTTCATATCTTCTTTGTTCACTCATATTATACACCGAGATGGACTATTGATTTCTTCTAGATTAGCATTCATAGCAGGGTGAATAAATCCAATGGAAGGATGACGAAGTCCTTTAACTCATTATGATCATCACTTAAAAATAATATAAAACGTACTCCCCATAATATTTGTACAAGTATTTCATAAACTTAGATGGAAACTCAATTGAAAAATCATTAATAATAATGAGTAGAACATAACATAACAATAATTTGGAAACTAAATTGATCTTTCAGGAACTCAAAACAACACATTGTTCTCGCATAAGCAAATCACTATTGTACTCCATGTACTTTCCATAAGTGCTCGACAAGATCCTCTTGGAGTTGAGTATGCATTTGTTTATCCCTAATCCGATGACGATTTTCAATGAACTCCATTAGTGTTGGTGTACGCTCAAGAGAAGGTGATATACGTGGAATGTCAGCAACTCTATCATATAATTTTTCAATTTCATGCATCTGTCTTGGTCTACAATCATGCTCATTTTCATCACGCTTGTCTTCAATAATCATATTATGCATGATTATGCATACTGTCATAATATATTTTAGGATATCCTCATCCCAAAATCTTGCTGGCCCTCGGACAATCGCAAAACGCGCTTGAAGCACCCCAAATGCATGCTCCACATCTTTCCTTGTGATAGGAGCATTTCAATGCGACGTTTTAACTGTTATTTCCTCATATTACCTTAGTTATTTCCTTAAATTAATAAATCCTTTTGGTTTAGGAAAGTTTCTATCCTATTTTTAGAAAATTTCCATTTCCTATTTGTAGGAAGTTTCTATTTTCCATTTTTAGGAAGTTTCTATTTTTAGTAGTCGTTTTTATTTTCAGGTCCTTGGAGCAAACAAGCTGAAATGAGTTCAAGAGAGGAAAGAGGAGCTAGTCAACGTTGGAGGGAACTAAGGCAAGACACAAAGGGCTGCATAAATGAGCTGAAATGAAGACATGAAGTTTACCTGTTTCAACCAGGAAATCCTGTTCAGAAGAGGAAACTTTGTCAAGCAGGACTCCTGAGTCAACCAAGAAGCATGATCAAAATAATGAAGGGAAATGACGTTAGGAGAAGATTCCTGGAGGCACTAGTACACTATAAGGCGTGAAATGATATATGGAGGCCCAAGTATCTTTTGGAGTAATGTGGATTTTCGGCAAAATGGGCAAAAGCCCAAACGAATTAGGGTTTGTGACGCATCAGAGATATTTTTGGAGGATTTATTTGTGTTTTGCTCTGAAATACCAAGGGAAATAAAGGAGACAACGTGAAAATCAAGAAAATATCAAGGAGATTACGTTGGAGAAGATTTAGGGAGAGTTTTAAGGAAAGAAAAAAGTGTGTGCAACAAGAAAAGGTTCAAAACAAGTCAAGATTCGTTCCCTACTTTTTCTAAGGATATTGTGGCCGAAATTGGTGAAGAAAATCAGAAAAAATCCTATATATTTCGGCAATAATATATTTTAAGGGATATGGACTTAATTTTGGAGAGTTTTGATTGGTTGGTTGACACACCAGGGCTTACATGGCGCTACATGATTGGTTGGAGCTGTGTGGCATGATTTAATAATTTTTGAGAAAATAAAAAAAGGTTCACCTAATAGTTTTGTGAACTTAAATCAAAAGTAGTAAAGGCTTTGGACAAAGGTCGAATTCAATTGAAAATGATTGCAAAGAGATAAACTTATTCGTACTAGGTTGTGCACTTAAGTTGATAACCTTTCTCTATGTGTATTGCGTTGAACATGTTTTGATTAGCTAGCTTTCTAGACTTTGATTACATATTTAATAGGATTGATCTAGGTGCTTTCACTTAGGTTAATTAGTAAAGGAAAATAAAATATGGGAAATCATTTGCTTCGAATGTTTCACATGATTAACTTCTTTCTCATGACTTAGATAATCAATTATAGGGTTTGAATCGAATTTGATGATATGGAATTGGTTTTGATCTTTGTTTCCTACGTTCCACTTTTGTATATGTGTTTTTATATTTTCTTTGTTTTCTTTATTTTAGTTTTCGAAAACCTAAGTCTAAAACCCCCCATTTTTCGTTATTTGTAAATATTATACTTTGTTTTTATTTTAATTCTTTATTTGTTTTACAATGACAGGTGTACCTTCAATCCCCAGATTTGAACGATCCCTATTTACTATGTACTAACGATGACATTTTTAGGGTTAAATTATACGCCTGCTTTTAGCGTTATCACCTTGCCCCTTCTTGCTCTTTAGCAAAATGTCTATGCTTATTTCCTTATGGAGCTGGAATAGTGTTCACTAATGTTGCCCATGATTGATATATACCATCAGCAAGATAATATCCCATATCATATTATTTACCATTGACTTTATAGCTAATAGGAGGAGCAGGCCCTTTAGCCAATTCACTAAATACAAAAGAGCGTTCTAACACATTGATATCATTAAGAGACCCAGGTAACCCAAAGAAAGCATGCCATATCCAAAGGTCATATGAAGCTACAGCTTCTAAAATAATAGTTGGTTCATGAATGTGGCCTATAAACATATCATGCCAAGCAATTGAGCAATTTTTCCACGTCCAAATCAATGCTTCCCAGCATCCCAGGAAAGCTACGCTCTTCACCCTTTGCAAGTATTCTCATGAGGTCATCACTATTTGGCGATCTTAAGTACTCATCACCAAACACTTCAACAACTGCTACAACGAATCTTTTGAGACTTTCTATAGCGGTGCTTTCACCAATCTGCACATACTCATCTACATAATCGGCTGGAACACCATAAGCAAGCATTTGAAAAGCAGTCGTTACCTTTTGAAGTGATGACAAACCAAGACGCCCAGCAGCATTCCTTCTTTGAACAAAATAATTATCATGTGCAACGACAACATCATGAATTCGAAGGAAAATAGCTTGCTTCATTCTGAACCTCCTTCAGAAGAGACGAGCCCCATATTTTGGAGGATTGGCAAAGTAGTCACGATGAAGTCTTTTGTGACCCCCGATTGGATCACGTTCAACAATATCGTGACCCATAACAGAACCACGATGACCTCTCCTTGAACTCTTCTTGGCAAGATGTTCTTCTTCTATTTGAACAAGTAATGATTTTCCATATTCTTCATCAATATCGTCGTCGTCATTCATGTACGTATCAACTACATAATGACTAGCCAAAGAACAACAAGCCATAAAAATAGTTTCAAAGTGAGCAAGAAATGAGGAAGCAAAGAAATCAAAATTATGAGAATGAGATAGAAAATGTGATAGATGATTTTTTCTTATTTATAGAAGAAGTTGACGTAAACGGGCAGTTAGAAATAGCCGTTGTAAACTAGCCGTTATAAACTAGCCATTATTTTAAACTTGTTTTAAATGTAGAATATTTTATTGTTGTAATAAATGTAAAAATCTATAAAATAGGGAAGCTGTTGGGATCAGAGCAGAAAAATTATGGAGATTTTGATTTTTGCTTCCCTATAATCTATAACCCACTAATTATACAAGTACTGTTCTCACATAAGTAGTAAAACTTTGATGGAATAATTAGGAGGACACCAAAGGTCTTCAAGAATTAATGTCTTACGCAATCTATGTAGCCCACTTCTTATATCTTGTATAGACGTTAGTTCACTGGACAGCCACTCCACTAGGTGTTGTACAAACAGAGAGAATATCATATTGAAGTGATGGCTAAAATAAATGCTATTGATTTCCCTTATTCACTCTTAAGATTGCCAATTATAGCAAGGGTAAACAAGAGTCTTTTCCTCAAAGAACTAGTTATTCCCATTAGAAGGTTAAATGATTACCTAAACTAAAGTACTTTAAAAATTCTAAAAATTTACAAAAATGTACTAGACACATAAATAAATCAGCACACAAAAGTTTTGAAATGTTATGAATTGATTTGATATTTTAATAAATAAAAAAATATAAAAGAATAAAAATTTTAAAATTGATTATAAACCAAGTGACAGAAACAATAAGTTTGGGAAGATGGTATCCACTCCTAACAATTATGCACATAGGTTCATTGTTCTACGTAATTTTTATTTTTTTTTATTTTTTTATTTTTTTAAACGGGGTTTGGAACTCAGCCTAGCTGGGAGGCTCATCCCCACGCTTGTACATATTATTAAGGATTAAATAATGGTTACTCCTTATACTTATAGGGTTTCATATATCGTTTTAGTCTCTGACCTTTGAATTTCACCTAAAAAGTCCCTCAACTCCAAATTTCCTCCCAATTGATCCCTGCCGTCAAGCATCTGTCAAATACTCCGTTATCTTGCTGACGTGGCGATTGTTTCCCCCCTAAAAAGTCTATTATATCCTCACTTGCTTTTTTTTTTTTAATTAATTTTATTCTCTTTTTTTTTTTTTTTCTGTTTTTTCTTTTTACCTTTTCTTCTTTCCAGGCTCTCTCTCCTCTGTTTATCTCCATCATCTTCTTCCAAAACAAACCCAGCTCTCTCTCCTTCTTCTCCCAGGCAGTCAACCCTAAAACCTTCGTTTGTCTTTTGATCAGGTAGTCCCACTGAAGACCCTAATGGCTGTGAAGAGTATTTATTATTAACATTATATGGTACTTGAGAAACGCATGAATAATAATCTGAGCCCATCTTTATTAAAAACCAAAACTAGAAATACAACATATTAATTATATGGCCACAAGCGGCTCAGCCAAACCAAGACCAACATGAACTGATCTAGGGAGACATTCTTAGTCAACAAACAATGAATTAGCTAAATACATTGTAGAAGAAACAAGAAGAATGAAAGCACAAGAGAAGGGGCTACACAGCAAGGATCAACAGGAGCAAAATACTCGCCAAACCAGTTTCTCTCACAAAGAATATTTACCAAAAACGAAGAGATGGAGTTCTGCCTTTGCGCTTCTTGGCCGTGAGATTCTCAAACTGTTTCTTGAGGTCACGATTCAGTTGGGGGAGTTTGTCGCCTAAGACAGATGGGTATAGAGAATTACCTTCTCTGGAGAAGTCTTCATAATGCTTTATCAAAGACCGGTATCATGCTTGTTGAAAATCGGGCCGGAATTAGCTACCTTAGAGGTGGAATCAGTGGGCCCACCATCGCCTTACATGGAATCCAAGTTGAAAGCTTCGAAATTGGTGGAGAACCTGGCCGAGCCGCCGAAGATGTTCTTAAATTCTTGGGCTTTCGGGGCTTCAAAGATCTGGTCGCGATCGTCGGAGAAGGACCCGTTGAAGGAATTGGAGGTGTAAATTGATCTGGAGGAGGGTCCAGTCAAGCACGAAGATGACGACGACCGAGTCGCCGGTGAGTTCGCTGCCAAGTTGGCAGGCGAGTTGGAGGAGAGGGACGGTTGGGTAAGTGGGGTGGTGGGAGTGAAAGGGCTTCCACTCGGCGTCGAGGGCAATGAAGGCGGAGCGAGTCAG
>LYNE01002036.1:41941-57789 GCA_001662545.1 Rosa x damascena | reverse complement strand
CTCTGCTAAGGCCTATTGTAACTGAACAATATTCTTGGGCGGGGAGTCCCAACCCTTACTATAAAGTTGGTATTTTGCATGAGAATTTTTCAAGTGTGCATGCCTTTCCTGATTGTATTGTTTGAATACTTATGATCCGCTAGAGTTTTGACTGCTGTTTTGCGACTCAATGAAACATTAAAGGGATTAAAATTGTTCCAAGTGCACGATGTAGCGGACGTAGTCTACCAAATATTGTTGGCATTCCCAGTTGATTCTTGTTGTTGGACTTGGCGACAATGGTTTGAATAATTCCTCGTTTCATTGATAGCTGATATGTCAGCGTTTACAAAAAGAGGGGTTGTACCCGTTGGGTAGCTTCCCTTAGCTAAATATGGAGTCAAAAATTTAGCTAAGTCAAGATGCTCTGGGGTAGCGGTATGATTGTAGTAATACCGAAGGTGTTCGGTATTCCAAGGGTGGGTTGTTGTGATACCATCTTTGTTCATCAGATAGAAGGTGCCGAGGCAAGCGACTTCCACTATTTTGTATGGACCCTCCCAAGTTAGGCGAAGTGCCGTTGGAGGTGGAATGACCTCCTTCATTACCCAGTCCCCCAGCTAGAGGTTCCGAGCCTTGACCCTGGCTTTGTAGAAACGCGATACCCCTCTGCTTGTTTCGCAGATTGTGTAAATGGGCCTTGTGTCGCTTTTCTTCTAGGAGGTCTCTGTGGAGGTGGACGCCCTCACCATTGGTCTCGGGGCAGTAGCCTTCGACCCTGGCGGTAGGTTGAGTAACCTCAATGGGTAGGACGACCTCAGTTCCGAACATCACGCAGAACGGTGTTTCACCAGTGGCGGAAGTTGGGGTAGTTCTGATGGCCCATAGAACTTCCGGCAGCTTCTCAGCCCATAAACCCTTAGTGTAATCGAGCTTCTTTTTTAGCAGTTTCTTGATTATCTTATTTGCTGCTTCGACTTGGCCGTTAGTTTGGGGGTGAACAACAGATGCAAAACTCATCTTGGTGCCCAAGTTAGATGTGAAAGATATTAGTTCCTTGTTATTGAACTGCGTGCCATTATCTGTGATGATGGTATGGGGGACACCACAGCGGCAGTAGATGTTCTTCCAGAGGAAGTGAGTTACCTTGGCGGTGGTTATTGCCGTTAGTGGTTCTGCTTCTATCCACTTGCTATTGTAGTCAATGGCGACAATGATGTACTTGAACTAGCCTTTGGCGGTTTGGAATTTACCCATCAAGTCAAGGCCCCACGTTGAGTGAATCCATGGGCCAATGATGATCGACATTGGTTCCGCCGGGGCGTGTGGGAGATCAGCATATTGTTGACATTTGTGGCAAGATCTTGATATCCTCCTGGTGTCGTTGCCGAGCTTGGGCCAAAAGTAGCCTTGTCGCATTATGCGATTGGCCAAGGACCTGGCGCCCGAGCGGTTGCCACATTTTCCGCCATGTATCATTGTCAAAACGGCTTTCCCCTCCGCCGGGGTTAGGCACCGGAGGTTGGGGTGGGTGAACCCCTAGCGGTAAAGCTTGTCATTCTAGATGTTATAGCGGATTGCTTTCTGCTTGAGTTGTCGTTCTTCGACCTTGTCCTCTGGCAATGTTCCATTGAGCTTGTATTCAATGATCTTGTCCATCCAATTGGGATTGACCTCAATGTTGAAGATTTCTACTAGGGTTTTTTTTATGCTAGGCCTGTCAAGAGTCTCCACCCTTATGTCCGCTGGACTCTGGTATGGCTGAGCGGTTGCTAGTCTTGCCAGTGAATCAGCCTTGGAATTCTTTTCCCTAGGGATCTGTATGATGGTGTGAAATTTGAATTTTTTCAGGAGCGTTTTAATGTACCCCAAATATGCCGCTAACTGTTGGTCCTTGGCCTGGAAACTATCATTGACCTGGTTAAAGATAAGCTGAGAGTCGCTGAATATATTGACGATGTCAGCTCCTGAGTCGATGGCGAGGAGTAAGCCGGCAATAAGGGCTTCATACTCTGCCATGTTGTTTGAGGCTTTGAAATTGAACTTTAACGTGTATTCCACGTTTAGTCCCCCTGGTCCCGTCAGGATAACTAGACTTGGCGCAAGCGGATCCGTCCATGTGTAGGTTCTAATTTGACTGTTGGGAGGCTGGCTCCTCAGCGGTTACCATTTCCATGTTGGGTTTGACCTGTCGCTCGGTGAGCTCAACAATGAAGTCCGCCACCTCTTGGCCCTTCATGGCAGTTCTTGGTTTATAGTCAATGTCGAACTCGCTAAGCTCGATGGCCCATTTATTGAGATGCCCCGAGTGCTCGGGGTTCTGCATTACCTGCCTCAGTGGTTGATTCATTAAGACATGAATTGTGTGGGCTTGAAAGTATTGGCGGAGGCGCCTAGAGGCAATGATGAGTGCAAGAGCGAGCTGTTCCAGGGGGGGATATCTTGTTTCGGCCCCGTCCATGCCACTGTCTGTGATACTGCTAGGTATATATATAATGTCTCCCCTTGCACAGGAATAGAGAAGAGTGGAACTGCTGCCAAGTATTCTTTTAGGCTTTGGAACGCCGCCTCACATTCTGGGTTCCAGTCGATAACTTTCTTGTGGGCTGTTTTCAGGACTTTGAAAAATGGGAGACATCTGTCAGTGAGTCTGGAGATAAATCGAGAGAGGGCGGTTAGTTTGCCCTGGAGACTTTGAAAGTGCTTCTTCCACTATGGGACCTTCATGTTGAGGATGGCTTGCACCTTGTCAGGGTTGGCCTCTATGCCCCATTCACTGACTATGTAGCCTAGGAATTTGCTGGCGGTGACGCCGAAGAAGCATTTTTCTGGATTAAGGCTCATACCGTAGGCCAAGAGAATGGCAAATATTATCCCGAGGTTTGCCACGTGTCCGCTGGCCTTTATGCTTTTTACCAACATATCGTCCACGTAGACCTCGATGATTTTTCCCAGATGTTCAGCGAACATGGCATTCATCAGCCACTGGTAAGTTGCACCGGCATTCTTCAAACCGAACAGCATGACATTGTAGCAGCATAGGCCCTTATCAGTGGTGAAGGAGGTGCACTCCTGGTCACCAGGGTGCATCTTGATCTGGTTGTAGCCGAATAAGGCATCCATCATGCTGAGTAGTTCGTGCCCAGCGGTTGCATCAACCAGCTGGTCTATGCGGGGAATTTGGAAATTGTCCTTGGGGCATGCCTTGTTGAGGCCTTTGAAGTCGACACACATTTTCCACTTTCCTCTGGGTTTTTTTACCATGACCAAGTTGGAAATCCACTGAGGGTAATTTACCTAGCGGATGAATCCAATGCTCTGGAGCTTGGCAACCTCCTCTCCTATAGCACTGTATCTCTCCACATCAAAGGCCCTCCGCCGCTGCTTGATAGGGTAGGTAGATGGTTTGATACTTAATTTGTGATTGATGATCTCGAGGGAGATGCCTGGTATGTCAGTGTAGGACCAAGCAAAGAAGGCAGCATTGTCACGTAGAAACTGGGTGATTTCAGCCGCTACCTCTGGGTCTAGCTGAGCGCCGATGTGGATTGTCCTCTCAGGGTGCTTGTCAGAGATGCTGATAACCCTTAAGGATGTCTCCGGGTTAACAGGCTCCTTTTTGACATACTTCTTCTCATCATCTCTGGGGTCTTCGAAGATATCTGGTGCCGCTGCATGATTTCCAACTGTTAGGATTTCATGGCGACTTGTTGATCGTGCCAAGGTTGTGGAATAGCACTCTCGTGCCAGTTGTTGGCTTCCCCTTACACAGCCTGTTCTATTAGAAGTGGGGAACTTCATAAGGAGCATGTACCCAGCAATGATGCACTTAAGTTTGTTGAGTTCGGTCGACCAATAATGGCATTGTATGAACTGAAAAAGTCCACAATGATGAATTCTGTATGGATCTCCGCCGTTCGTGGACTGGCGCTGATAACCAGTTGCATATAGTCAGAACCCAATGGCTGTGTGATGTCACCGGAGAAGCTAAGCAATGGTTCATGATCCTATAGTAGTTTTCTATTCCGCCGAAGTTTGTCATAGAACCCATTTAAGACGACATTTACAGCGGACCCGCTGTCGACAAGGATCCTTCCCACTGACCATTTATCGAGTACGGCGTCGATCAAGAATGGATCGTCGTTGGGCAGATGTACTCCTCGCTCTTCCTCCTCTGAGCAGGTAATGGGCTCCCATCCAGATTTGGGGAGCTTAGCAGACCTCTCATAAAGGATATTGCACACCTCCTTGGGGTGGTTGGCACGTGCGTAGCGCTTCTTTGCCCTTTGAGACATATTAGTGATTGGAGCACCACCGTCGATGGTGTTGATGTGGCCCAAGGGCTCAATGTTTGCGATCAGGGGTGGTGGTTGGTGCACCTTGAATTGTTCCATCTTACTGTCTCGGTATAATGTCTCGATGGCTGTTTTAAGGGCTTTGTAATTGTTGGTGTTGTGGCCGCTGTCCTCGTGATATTTGCACCACTTGCTGGGGTTTCTGGTCTTTCCCACCCGTGGGTATTTTCTTGGTGGTGGTGGCGGAATCTGGTCTTTGCACTAATTATATATTTCCTAGTATGAGGGCTTGAGGACAGTGAACACTACGTACCGCTGGGATGACTCCGTTGGTTTATTACGGTTATCTCCCTGGAATGAGCGGTTACCTTTGGTGTAATGTTGATCCTTCTGCCGCTTGCTCTGGTGGATGCTCTGTTGCCACTATCTCTTCTTATCAGTTGGCGGAGCAACAGAGGTTTTGTTAGCGGTTTCCTGATGGCTGGAGGAGGGTTGGGTGGACTTTACAGGTGTTGGTGGTGATGGGGAGGGGGGGTGGGTTTCTTCGTATGTAATGAATTCTGCCTATGCATGGATGACAGCCTCGCTCATGACATGGTCGTAAGAGGCAGTTGGATGGTTGTAATTGAGGTGATAGAGAAATGGTCCTTTGAGGAGTCCCTGCTTGAAAGCTACGAGCGCCATTGTTTTATCAAGATCGCGGTGACAAAAACCTTTAATGTCTCTTCCCCCCCTGCTTGAGGTTGAATAGCTGAGATGTATTGTGGTGTCCGGCGGCCAATAGGATAAACCGAGAGAGGAAGGCAGTTGATAGTGCATTAAACGAGTCGATGGACCCTGGCGGACACTCAAAAAACCAACTCATTGCCTCACCATCCACCGTTTAGCTGAACAAGTGGCAGAGGGTAGCGTCATCGAAGCCCTTATTATTGGTGACTTTTTTGAAGGTGTCCACATGGACAAAGGGGTTAGTCATGCCGCTGTAATGTGACATCTTTGGTGTTTTTGTGTGTGCCGGGCGGATGGCATGTAAGATCCTGGCGGTGAGTGGTCTTGGTCTGGACGCAAAGAGTGGCTTTGGTATTGGCGCTGGGGCTCCTGCCTCAGCCTGGATTAGCCTTTGTTCTAATTGTTGCATCCGCTCCAGGATTATTGCAGTTGTGTCTCCATTGGGTCCCTTCTGGATGTTTCGCTGAACCAGCTCTCGCCTAGGGACAGGCATATTACCCTCGGTTCTGGCCCTGATTGTCGAGCAGCTGGTATGTGGCTGTGACTCCGCCTCCTACTCCAACATTAGTCGGGGTTCAGGAGGTGGTCCCATTCCTCGTAGCTATGGTGGGTTCAACGGTACTTGCATCTGTATGATTGGTCCGTGTACCAATCCGCCGGTGATAGGCTGACTGCGCCTAGTGCTCCGCGACTGCTCGCTTTGCGCTGGGTTAGCGTTCTCTTCCAGCGCCTTCTTCAGCTCGTCAAATTTAGACATCAGCGTGGCCACCTGCTTTTGGGCCTCAACCTTTTCTCTACACTCCTGCTCACTCTCTCGATTAGCCTTGTGAAGGTCCGCTAGTGCCAGTTCATACATAGCGGCAAGGTCCTGCACCGGAGGGCGGCTATCGCTCGGCTGAGCCTCCGCTGTAGTTTGAGTTGGCGGGATCTGGTAACTGGCCTGGGGTTCCCCACTGCGGTTGACCGACATGTTAAATAGTGCATGGTTAACGTTAACCACTGGATTAAAGTTGATCGTGGGGTTGGTGGGGTGGGGATTGGATGATTGATCCGCTTGCTATTCAGCGTATCCCCCGCTACCATTAGTCATGGTGGATGTGGTGGGATGGCCTCTTGTTCAAGGATTCCCACAGACGGCGCCAATGTTAATGTTTAAAGTTCAGCGGTAGCTAAACCTTTTCTAACGCTGGTCTGATGGGCGGACCGCTACCAATGATACTCAGAGTTCATGCTACCTGTCAAGTAAAATACAGAGGGCGTCAAAGGGAGACCGCGCTGGGCTGTCTTCTCTTCTCCGATGCCTAAGTTAGTCTGTGTTGACAAAGTAACAGTAGGTAAGTATTAAAAATGCATAATCAATGAGGAGAGAGGAGAAAACCTTTTATAGGTAAGGAGGGAACTGATCTTCTCCATGTTTTTCGATGTGGGACTGATGTGCTTCAGTCCCCAGCTTCTGAAGCTACTGATGCTAACTTGGCGTGGTGCGTGGCGACGCGTCAGTAGTGATCTGGGGGCCAGTCGGGGCTCAGGCGATAGCCTGTTTGGCTGTGTTTTTGTAGGTCACTCCTTTGGCGGGAGTTGGTACCGCTAGCAGTAGCATGAGCGTGGCTCATTATAGCTAATTATGCTTGTGAAAGCCTATGTAAGTACAGAGACCATTTTAGGTGTGAACATGAGGAACTGGATGTTCAATTTCGATCCCAATGGACATGCAATAATCATCAAAATTTTTTTATGTAAACTCAACAGCGTTGTCTAATCTTATAGACTTAATAGGATGATCAGCGTGGTGAGCCCTCAACTTAATAATTTGGGCTATGAGTTTAGCAAATGCAGCGTTCCTTGTGGACAAAAGCATGACATGTGACCAGCGTGTCTATACATCAACCAACACCATAAAATATCTAAATGGTCCGTAAGGTGGTTGAATAGGTCCACAAATATCAGCTTGGATTCTTTGCAAGAATGTTATATTTTCTTTAGTGTCCTTTGCATAGGATGGTCTCAATCCTAATTTTGCTGAAGAGCAGCTTCAGAAACAACCAATGAGGATTTTGGTTGAGCCACGAAGTCACAATTGACGTTAGAAGCAAAATTTGAAGATAAAAGAGCATTGGTGGCGTCAAAGCCACCCTTGGGCCGAAAGGGGACAGCGGCGCCAGCCAAGGATGGCCGGTTTTGGGTGTGATCGGCGCCGAGAGGCGCAGGGGCTCTTTCGGAGTCCAAAATCTGATTTTTAACTTTTTCGTTCTAAAAAATGGATGTCCGAGTGAAGTTTTTAATATACTGATCATCATATCAAGACCTGGGTGTCCCAAACGGTCATGGCAAAGCCTATATGTGTCGGAATCCCATAAATCATCTCTCATAACATGATTTGATTCAATTATTCGAATAGCGGTTGCATACAACCCACTAGATAGAGACAGAAGTTTCTCTAAGACTCTTTTATGTCCGTAGTCATTATAGGTGATGCAAAGGAAGTCTTGTCCATTCTCACAATGTGTTTCCACATGAAAACCACTGGCTCTTATATCTTTGAAGCTCAATAGGGTTCTTCCTGCCCTAAGAGCATAAAGAGCTTCGGTGACATTTAAAGTTGTGCCATTTGGCAACATAAATTGGGCTGGTCCTCTTCCATGAATCAAATGAGATGATCCAGCCATCGTAGTCACGGAATATCGAGAAGGCATCATCCATAGAAATAGTTGCCTATTTCGAAGGATGGTATGTGTAGTTGCACTATCCACGAGGCATTCTAGCTCTCCGGGAAACATACTGAAAAATAATAAAGTTTGAAATTAAAATATGTCCAAACATTGAATAAAATAAATCGATACTTTATTAATAATAGCCAATGATTACATCAAAGTTTCTTGAACAAAAATCTAATCCAACATAAAAATCAAATTTAGACAAATCGTAGTCGCTCTATCCGTTTGGTAACTCAAATCAAATATGACCAGGGAAGTAGAGAGATGTCGGTGGAGCGAGGCTCTCTTAAATACCACTAATCTCAAGTACTTTCCTAGACATCATACTTAATTAGATGCGCCACATGAGAAAGAATTAATACAAAATGTCATTTATTGACTAAGGCATATTGCCATTACATAATTCTTGGAAAATAAAAATAAAGGACTATATTAATCAAAATCTGCAGCATCCTTGTGCAATTCTTTGTCAGATTTGAAGTCCGCTATGGTGAGATTGACATTGGCATCATCACCATCTTCTTCTTCTTCGGTAAGATAGGCTTCATGCTCTCTAAAGTCTTTATATGCCTTGTAATGCGCAGCTAGTTGTTTGCTTGCATTGCATTGCTTGAACCAATGCTCACTTGATCCACATCGATGACACATGTCATTATGATTTCCTCCCCTTAATTGAGGTGCATTATTTGCACTTGGGTGGCGTCCCCTAGAGGTGTTGGCGCCATTCCCACAGCCTTGGGCGGCTCCACCACGTCCTGGAGCCCCAAGGCCTCCTCTCCCACGTTGCCATGTGTTGCCATGTGTTCGTCCTTCATTCTGACAATTACCTTCCTTTATAGAGCGGTTATATGGACCAAAACGTCCGTTGTGTCCCTTATTTTTAGGGTTCCACTCCTTGCGCCCTCCTTTGGTTGCATTATTATAATTCGCCTCTTGAACGTTCTTAGTTCCTATAGGCCTTGAATTATAATTCTTCACGAGGATATTATCATGTTTTTCTGCTACAGATATAACATTGATTAGCTGATGAAACCTCGTGATCTGTCCAGTATTGTATTCGGTTCGATATTGCTTCGATAGCAAAATTGCTGAGACGAGGAAGGTGGAGAGAGTTTTCTCATTTAGCTCTTGCTCTATGACAGGTTGTCCACAGAACCCCAACATAGTTTTGAGGAGTAGAACTTCTGAATTAC
The DNA here is from genome assembly GCA_001662545.1 of Rosa x damascena. NCBI lineage: Eukaryota > Viridiplantae > Streptophyta > Magnoliopsida > Rosales > Rosaceae > Rosa > Rosa x damascena. The sequence goes on along the minus strand of LYNE01002036.1, from coordinate 48,879 downwards.
ATTCAGCTACAGACTTGAAGTCGGCGAATCATAGAATGCTCCATTGAACTTTCAAGTCGGGGAGGAGGGTGTCCTTAACGTTACCAAATCGCTCTTCTAGCGTAACCCATAATTCTCTAGCATCCTTGATTGCCATGTACTCCAATCGGACTGATTTATCCATGTGGTGTCTCATCAAGATGAGAGCGGTGGCATTATTTGTAGCCGTACGCTCAAATAGGAGCTCAGGATTTGGTGCTTGAATTACTGGTAGGATCTCTTTTGAAGTAAGATGATTCTCAACATCCGTGACCCAACTATGATATTCCGAGCCAGTTGAGTCAAGGATAGGAAAGTCAAGCTTTGGCTTTGACATCCTAAAATAAGAAGAAAAAATATATTAGTTTCGGAGTGAAAACTTCCACAACAACTAATAAATATTAATAAGATTTCTAAGCTATTCTACCAAGAAATCGATTTCCAAGAATGATTGGATTAGACCGAAACAATGATGTTTATATGGTCATAAATCGATGCTTACGGACGCTCTTAGTCCGAAGTCTGACGAACGCTCTTAGTTCATTAATTGCGTGAATCCCCACTATTCCGCTTTTCAAGAATCGAACCCACATTATAAGAAAGGTGGGATGTAGAAGAAGGGAGGTTGCAAGTCCCCGAAGAAAAGAAAGAGGAAATTAAAGTACGGAAAGCGGGAAGTTTAATTATAAAAACTTACTTGTTAATTAGAAGCTTGAAACCTATGAAGCTTGGGCTATTGTTGATCGATGGAAGGGACTTTGGATGGCTCGATGGTAATGGCAGCAGTGGGATGTAGTTGCTGTCGAAGGTTGCAGGAGGTTGGACCAAAAATAGCTGTTGCAAGTCCGATTTTGGTGGCCGGTTCGGTGGCTGTTTTGACTAGTCGAGAGTTGCAGGGGCAGCGGAGATGCTTGGCTGTCTGAGGGGGTTGCAGGGGCAGCAGAGACTCAGGGGTGTGCTGCACGGTGGGCGGAGGAAGTGACGATAGAAGACGGCAACGAAGGTAGAAGATGGTTTTGAAGATTTTTGGGTTTTTGTTTTTGTGGTTAGAACTCGTGCTGATAACGTATTTATCTAAAAGAGAATTTGAGAGAGATTGAAGAGAGAATTGTCTTTTATTATTGAGAATAGGAGCCCTATATATAGGGATTACAAAGTACATGTTGTAATGTTACAAGGAAATCTAATCCAACTAGAACTAGGAATTCTAGAACATTATCTCCTATTATCACTCCTAGTTTGAATCGGCACGCATAACTTGATTTTCCTTCAACAAGCAGAAATATATTTGAAAGCCTAATTGCTTCTTTTTTTTGACATCTTTCCATGACAAAGGTCTTCAATATACAGTTGTGCACAAAGGCTGATGCTGAAGAAAGAAAAAGAAAAAGGAATTCTTTTTGTGACAAAACAGCTTATTTTCAATTATCCATGGCTTTCTTTCTAACTGAACTAACAACTAACAGAAATATAATGAAGTCCTCAGTTTCATAATTATTTTACATATTCACCCATCCGAGCATAAATCTTTCAGAATTTCCGAAACTCAGTTTCATAATTATAATGCTCACCTCCATGTTCTTATGCAAGCCAAAAACAAAACAATCTAATAACCATCGATGCAAGTGAGCATATTTTAAATGTACAGTACAATGAGATATAAGCAAATGACTAACAATCATCTTATCATAGACAGCACCTTATTTTGAATTCCAATATACAATGATATAGCATATAGCAACTATACAATTACATAACTGGAAAAGCTTTTCTTAACTCAAGCAAATACATCTGTTTCGGTTGCTTTGTCTAAACCAGTAGAATTAATCTTAAGGAAAAGCTTGTCACTTTAGGTAGCAAAAGTACCAAGGGAAATTAGTACATTTGATTAAAAAATGTTGCTCTTTGGTTTATGCAAATTTCCTAGATCTCCCTAGCACATTACTGATGCTGGTCCTCTGGCATCACAATAAGTCCTTGCAATCATGTATAAGACCTATACAACTTTAAGAACCTACTTATAAAATATATGCCCCAGAATCGAACCTTGTGTGTATGAGTGTATATAATTATATATATACCTAATCAATTAATTGGTAAACAGAATTGCCCAAGAATTGGTAAACATACCAACTTGCCTCAGACCAAAACCCAATAATACGTGCAGTTTCTCTTCATAAAATTTTTAAAAAAAAAATTTGAAAAATATCAATCAAAATAAGAACAAAACACCTCAATTACATTGGGTTGCCCCATACACCTTATCCCCGAAGCATGACATAACATGTATGCAATTTACATAGGTTTCTACGTTTATTTTGTTTCTTCAATCCTTCATCTATAGAATGCAGTTCTGATTTTCCATTTTTTTTTTTCTTAGATTACCATTCTTCATGTGGGATAGTAAAAATTCAATGGTAAAACTTGAGCAAAATCCTGATTCAGTTTCTATGTTGTCTGACTGGAGTACACGTTATTATGGAGAGAGAGTACAAAGTTTTTTGAGAAATGGACGTCAATTTTATTGAATATCAATTACAATAAGAAACGGAAGCAAAGAGTATAAATTGGTAAATAATCCTTTGGAAACTCCAGGAACTTATAATTACAATTGCTATTTCAAATATATTGTACATTGTCATTCCCCTGATACACAACTGAATTCAAAAACAAAACAAAACATTTGGCAGGGGATATGAGCAGCTTCGTCCCCCTGAGAAAGTTGCAATTTTGGTTTTCCATTACTGAGATTATCAGACAAAGGAGCTTAAACTAGCTAAACATTCTAGTGCTTCCTAAACAAGCTTAAATTCATATGTGAAACATCATGATCAAGAATACGCTGCATTACATGAATAGATTGTTGAGGTGACACAACAACGGAATATAAGAATGATTGGAGTACAACATACTGACACCTCATATAAATCCTAGGCATACTCAACCATGATATGTACATTAAGAACTTAAGGCAGCTAGCCTCGAAGCAGAAAAACACAGAAACTACAAAGTGGAAAGAGCTAGATGGAAGTTATTTTTGAATACAGAGTAGTAGAGTGAATTACCAACCAAATATGAGTCGGAACCACATTGCAAAACAATTACATAATTACGTACTGAATCAAATGCCATGCCAAGATATATCGACACATCAATTAAGGGGTACGAAACAGGACGACGGTTCAACACCACACCTCTTGCAGCAGAGTCCTTTGAAAACTTGATCTTGAATGTTTTTAGTATGGCTACAGCCTCTTGCATGTTTATCCTCTCTTCCGGTGATTCTGCTGAACAAGCAACAGCTAATCTCATAATAGATGATAAGCACTCCTTGCTCCCGAACTCATGATCCTCCTCAGTTCCAAGTAAGGTAGCATCCACAACTTCAACTATCGCATCTGCAACTAGGAAATTTGCAACCCATTGATTTATTCTCAATTCCCCAACGAAGATCTCATCTGTTGGCTTCCTTCTTGTGAATGTTTCCATCACTACAATACCAAAACTATACACGTCTCCTTTTCTACTCACTATTCCTTCCATTCCATACTCTACATATATAAAATTGATTTAAAAACAAAAATACTTTTATAATTAAGGACAACATACAGAATTGTACAACACCTGGAGCAATATACCCAATTGTGGCTAGGGTCATGGTTTGAGTCATAGAATCTCTTCCACCCAAGAGTCTCGCAATATCAAAATCAGCAACATGTGCAACCATATCATCATCTAGTAGGATGTTGCTTGGCTTCAAATCACAATGGACAATAGGTACTTCATAACCCTGATGAAGGTACTCCAATGCCGATGCAACATCTATCATTGTATCCAAATTCTGCATTATGTTCAAAGAAGAATTCAGAGAGTACAACCACTTCTCAAGGCTCCCATTAGGCATGTAATTCAGCACAAGACCTTTGAAATCAATTTGACTGCAGCAACTGATAACTTTGACAAGATTTCGGTGACGAACATTACTTAGCACTTTGCATTCAACCTCAAAACTTGTAAATGCCCCTTCTAACTCCAAATTGAAAACCTTTATCGCAACCTCTATCCCATCTGACAATGTTCCTTTATATACTGAGCCAAGACCCCCAATACCAAGTAAGTTGTTTTCACTAAATCCATCTGTTGCACGTAGGAGCTCTTGGTATGAAACTCTTCTCCATAAAACTTGAGGCATCAGGATAGTATTGCTGCAACTTTAACATTCTTTTTTTTGCGTAACATCAGCATCCAAAATATGGAGGTCGCTAGAAGCATTACTGACAAGATCCCTGGAATAACATATTTCAAGATAGACATACTAGTTTTCCTTTTGCATTGTGGAACTTCAAATTCAGCAAAGAAGTTTTTGAATGGACCGCCGGTTGGAATTTCTCCTTGGAGTCTATTGAAAGACAAATTCAGATACTTGAGATATAAGAGTGCTTCAAGAGACTTTGGAATGACTCCATAGAGACTGTTCTGAGATAAATCCAATCCTTCTAAGCTTGCATAGGTCGCAAAGGAGCTAGGAACAGGGCCTTCCAGATTATTATGTGCTAAGGAGAGATTGATCAAATTCGATAAATTCCCAACGCTGCTTGGTATACTACCAGATAATTGGTTGTATGATACATCTATGTATATAGCACCTTTCAAATTTCCAAGACCACCTGATAGAGGTCCAATTAGAGAATTGGATGACAAGTCTAGTCCCAAGATATTTGTAAGTCCCCACAAGGTAGATGGTATTGTGGAATTCAACAAATTGGACTGTAACAAGAGATATCTTAGAGATGCTATTAGATTATCCAAGCAGGAAGGTACAGAACCAGAGAGTTGATTCCCACCCAAGTACAACGAAAATAAGTTTTCTAGTTGACAAAGCTCATCTGAAATGTATCCTTGCAATGTGTTATCACTCATATCCAAATCTTGAAGATTATGTAGTCTTCCCACTGAGCTTGGAATTGGCCCGCTCAATTGATTGTATGCCAGGCTTAAAAGTATCAAGCTACTAAAATTCCCAATATCACTAGGGAAGTTACCTCTTAAGCTGCAATTTGCTAAATAAAGGTATTGAAGTGATGCAGAGAAATTACTGAAGAAAATCGGAAGCTTGGCATTTAATGGATTGCTTTCTAAGACTAACCACCTAAGATTTGCTAGACAAGACAAAATATAGACTTCTGGAGTAGAGGTATCAATGGTCAAATTATTGCTGCCTAATACGAGCCGTTCAAGGTTTGTCAAGAGGCACAGAGTGCTTGGAATAAATCCAGAAAAAGAGTTACGATTCAGAGCTAGAATCTGAAGCTCAGAAGCATTGGAGATGGATTTGGGGATTACTCCACTGAGGTGATTCCCTCCTACTCTAAACTCTTCTAGGTTTGGAAGCGCAAGGCCTATGTTTGCTGGGAGGCTACCTGAAAGCTGATTGAGGCCGAGATATAATCCTTTTATTGTGGACATATTGAAGATTGAGGATGGGATATGGCCATTTAGATTATTCTGATAGAGCCACAACCTCTCTAAATTTGGAAGATAACCAAACTCATATGGTACAGTACCTACAATGTACAATTAATTGGCATTATTAAATACTCGTGTGAGAAGATTTTTATGAAGGATAGAGTAAAGTTGTGGATGGTTTTTCTTTTTAGAAAAAAAAAATGGTAGCCGATCAATTTACTCTTTTTTACTTGCTCTGATCAAGTAGAGTTTTTAATGAGGTCATCTTAATCTCAATATTAATGAAATCTCTATTTCGATAAAAAATAAAACTAAAATGAAATAAAAAGTTGTGGAAGGTTTTTTCTTTTCTTTTCCTAAACATGGGAAAGTGAGGGGAGAGATAAAATAAAGAGAAAAGGATAGTGGTGTTAAAGGAAAAACATATTGTGTGCCTTCGTCAAACCAACTGACGGAGAGGGAATCAAGGAATCAGTGATTACCATCAATCAGCACAATTATAGATCAATCAGCATTCAATGTATTTAATGTAATTAATATTTCCGTTGTAACTCTATCCCTATATAAAGGGACTATGAAATGAAATGAGTAGACCATTCTAATCTCAATTTTACTTTAACACGTTATCAGCACGCTCAGAGCAAATAAGCCAAGAGAAAAAACCCTAGAAGAGAAAAAATCTCTCTTCCTTTTCTTTCTGCCGCAATCTCCAAAAAAAACAAAAAAAAATTTCAAATCGGCCTTGCATCAGACCCGGCCTCAGAAACCAAAACCCATCATTACAACCCTCCACAGCCGGCCTCATCCTTCCCGGCCACCGCATCACCGTGTTAGTTCCCCATCACCGAGCCCAGCAGCCCAGTGGCATCCCACATGCGCGTGGCATCCCATCTCTGCACAGCTTGCCTAGTCCTTGCAGATCCCAGCAGCCCCGCATCAACCCTCCTCCCTGCCAGCCCAGCCTGCCACGCCTGCGCAGCCTCCAGCCTAGCGTCTGCAACAGATCCTCCTTCAGGACAGCAGCCCCGACGTTAGCCCATCAGCGTCTGCAACAGATCGGCGTTACCCCGGCGTTAGCCCAACTTGCAGTCGCTGCCTCCAGCCCACCGGCCTCCAGCGCACATCCCACAGCTGGCCAGACCCCCTGCACTTCAAGAGAGAACCAGAAGGGAGAAGACGCGAAGAGAGAGAAAGAAGGAAGAAAAAAAAAAAGGTCTGACCCGGCCCAAAGAAAAGGTCCGGTCGGAAAGAAAAAAAGAAGGGCCTAAGTTAACACCCGGCCCAAATAAAAAAATAAAAAATAAAAAATAAAAAAAGAAGCAGCAGGCCCAGAAACGAAAAAACAAGAAACAGGCCCTGCGGCCTAAAAGAAAAAAAATAAAAAAGCAGGACTGAGGCCCAAAAAAAAAGGGAGGCCTTGCGACCCAGACCAAAAAAAAAAAAGTAGGCTTGCA
>LYNE01002036.1:13470-24255 GCA_001662545.1 Rosa x damascena | reverse complement strand
GGGGAGGGGTGAAATGATGACACTCTCAAACCTCAGGGGGGTAAACTGAAATTAATCCAAAAATATATAATGGTAATTAAGTATATACAATTGAGATTTACCTGTCAAGCTGTTGATGGCAAGTGTAATCCTCTTTATCTGACTTTTATTTGGGTATTCTTCCACTAAACTTAATTGTATCCCCCAAATTTAATTTAAGAAGTTGTTTGCATTGCCATAACTTGGATGGAAGTGGACCATCAAACTGACTGATAGCCAAATTCAAGGATTGAACGTTTGCAAGATGTTGACATATATTGTTTGGAATTCTACCATTCAAGTTGTTTCCATAGAAAGATATATTAGTCAAAGATGACATATTGAAGATAACCATAAGAATATGCCCTTTTAAGGCAATTTTTTGCACAAACAACTTTTCCAGATGATTCAAGGTGCCGATCTCATTTGGAATTTCTAAAAAATCAACGCACTCTAGCCTTTACAAGATATATGATATACTCTGTACTATTTCACAATAATACAAAATTTTCAAAAGAACAAAAAAAATTTCAAATATGAGGCATGCAGGGTAACTAATTAACTAGTTAAATTAACAAACCCTATGGAAGTTATACCTTTGAAATTATTAAAACCAAGGTCGATCTCCTTCAATGTTGTTAGGTTCTTGATTTCTCTAGAGATTCTACCTGTTAATAATTATTAGGGGTCGTGACCACTTACCCGATTTTAGGCTAAAAATTGCCCACTTACTCCACTAAGAGTTTTTTAACTCCATTTACCCAATCTAACATCCATTGACAATTTTGCCCCTATTTTAATTAATAAATTAAATCTCAACTCTCAGACTCTCTCTTCGATCTATTTTCTCTCTCTTCCCCCATCACCGATTTCTCTCTCTCTCTCTCAAAAATTTCCAGTTCAGGTTTGAATTTGGGTTCGGTTTGTCGGGCCTCCACCATCAAGCCGCCGCGCCCACCACTCCACCATTGATGTCGGGCCTCCACCGCCGCCGCTCTGTCCCCACCGTCAGACCACCAGAGGATGACGCCATCCAACTCCACAATCCCAACCCTCTGGGCTTCACCGGTTTTGTTCGTCAGATGTCCGGGAAGCTTTCCATGTCTGAATCGGGTCTGGGCTTCGCTGGTTTTGTTCGTCAGATGTCCGGGAAGCTCTCCATGCCAGAATCGGGTCTGGGCTTCGCCAGTTTTGTTCGTCAGATGTCCGAGAAGCTCGAAGCTCCACGCCGAAATCGGGTAAATTGATCAATTGTGCCTGTAGTGTATTCATTTTGGTTTTGGGAGTTTATGCAATTCACTGGAGGGCAATAATATGGTTATTGGAGGCAATAATATGATTATTGGGAGGCAATAATATGCGTATTGGAGGGCAATAATATGATTAATATGGGGCAATAATATGATTACTGGGGGGCAATAATATGGTTACTGGGTATTATTAGGGGGCAATAAATTCAGACGTTGGAATCCGGTCACCAATCCTATAGCCGGATTCTTAATTCCGGTGACCAGTAGCAGGATTCCGGTCACCGGTCGCCTGAGTCGGGTCACCAGTCACCGTAGTCCGCCACCGGAGTCAAGCAAGATCTCCAATTACTTATTTCTCTAAGTGACAAAAAAGGAGAGGGCAAAATTGTCCCAAAAATAAATAAAAAAAATAAAAAAATACTTAATTGGGTAATAGGGAAATAATCTCTTAGAGTGTTTGGGTAAGTGGACAATTTTTAAGCTAAAATTGGGTAAATGATCATTTCCCCTAATTATTAATTAGATATTTGCTTACCTTAACAATAGGGTGCCAAACATATATAATTGAGAAAACCCATAATCATTACCACACATTGATTACTCAGGAATAAATCATGATATATAGGAACAAAATAAAATGATTATTGCATATATAGATATATATGTCAAATTGTTTGAGTTAAGATCAATCATCTTTATCTGGGTTAAGTGGCTAATATTGATAGGTATGCTAGCTTCCACTGAAATTTTTATGTGATAATTGTAACAAAAGTAGTTTACATTGTGACTATTTGGATGGAAATGGACCGTCAAGATGGTTATAAGAATAATCCAACTTATGTTGACATATAGTGTTCAGAAGCCTTCCAGTCAAGCTGTTTTCATATAGACTCAAAAATAATTGAAGAAGACATTTCAAAGACAGCCATATGAATTAATAGGCCTTTTTAAGGCAATAAAGTTCACTAACAACTTCTCCAATTAATCTAAAGCTCCAATCTCATTTTGTTTTTTCTTAAAACTTAACAATTATAAATTATAGTTGATCATCTGCACGCAGGGGCGGAACTGTAATTCAGCCTGAGGAAAGGTACCCTGGAAACTGTCATTTTGGACATCTAGATCAACAAGCAATGATAAGTTGCCTAGCTCAGGAGGAATGGTGCCCGCAAGACCAAAGTAAGAGAGGTTCAACTCTGCGACTAGATGATGGCGTGCACCACAAATGACGCCAACCCAGTTGCAAACAGGGGTGGTGGTTGACCAATTGGTAAAGATCATGTTTTGAGGGTCACTGGTGATACGGGCTTTGAGAGCAAGAAAAGAAGACCGATCTGTGGTGATGTTAAGGTTGGTTTGTGCTGCCATAGTTAAGTAGCTAGTAGCCTCATAACAGATCAAGTATACCAGGAAGAACCAAGTAACTCTCTCCATTGTTTGAATAATGGATATACAAAGTGTGTGGAATTGTTCTCTGAGGAGACTTATAAGAGGAACTGGCTGGAGATAGTTCAATATATATATATAGCCATGCTACTAATTTAGGGAGGTAACCTGTCTCCACTTACTTTTCGACCAACATATGCAAACTCACAACACGTCGAAAGACTTCACTAGCATACGGACAAATATGATTGACAAGGAAATGTGTGGATCAAAATGTTAAACAGAAGATTGACAAGGAAATGTGGGGATCAAATTGTTAAAGGATGGAATCGTCAATCCAAGAGATGGTTCATAGTAGCCAAACTTCATTTTTGGAGAGAGTGTGGAAATACGTGGAAGACAAGCTCAAAGATTTGAACAACAAATGGATCCATTAAAGTAGACTTGAGTGCTCTGATTTGTCGATCAATAACAAAGAAGACTCTATGTAGTCGTAAAACTCACGACCTACTGACATTTTAGATGTCTAAATGCTGTAACGCCCCATGTATCATCACCATAAAACTCATGACCTATTGAAATTACACCATTTAGCCGAATAACATGAAGATCCCAGAGGAGGGGTAGTTGCCCCAGTGGTGGCAAAAAGTAAGAATTTATACAATTGGAAAGTTGAAGATAAACCAACTGGCATGGAAAGTATAATTTGTTAACCAACTACGAAAGCCTGTGCCCCCATACGAATGAATCATACTAATTCTTAGTATTCTATAAGGTTGAAGGTTAAATAGCAGTTTTCTTTCTTTTATGAATCGTTAGTGTCACGGTGTCACCTCCCTATAAAAAAAATAGTCCATCAAGATACTTCTTCTCCCCCATATTAGCCTCCAAAGCATCTTCAACATAGACAATATTAGGAAGCCTTGAAATATGAAGTACTTATCGCAAATGCCAAAGCTTCTTCAACTCTGCAAAACCAATCGCTGAATTCTTTCCCAACACAAAGTCACTTGACGTTTAAAGATCTTTCATTTTTCTCATATGTGGTGGCATCCTTCCTAACTTTGTACCTTCTGATATTTAAGATCGCGCAAGTTTATCACTCTTGCCAAGCTGGTGGGCAATTGAGTAAGAGCACGACAATCTGTCAAGAATAATGTTTGTAAATTATACAAATCGCACACTGCATTTGTTAACATTTTGATTTGAGCATTAAACGCCGAGTTCAAGTGCCTTAGATGTTTCAAGTTGCTAATTGAACTAGGCAACTGTAATACCCCGAAAAATTCAAATTAAATTTCGTGGATTTTTAGAATTGATTTCGCGGTATTAGGAGTAAGTACGAAGGTTGGAGAAGTTGTGGAAGTAGTTCAAACGATTTTATTTTCGAAAACGAACGTTATTTAGGGGATCTCAAAAAGTGACTTTTTATACGTATGGAATTTGGAAAAATTTCCTTCATGAAAGTTGTAGAGCTCGTCGATACGATCGCGTGCATATGTGGAACGCAATATTCGGAGTTCGTATGAATAAGTTATGAATATTTGAAATTTGAAAAATTTCTATAAATATCAAAAAAATCCGGATTTATTCATTAAGGACGAAAAAATTGAGTTTTTGCGTTTTGGTCCCCGAAACTCTCTCTTCTCTCTCCTCTCCCCCGTGGTTTTCTTCGTTTTCTGGGCTCTCCGTTGTCTGGCCATATCACCCTCCACAGACCTCTGATCGACTTGATTCCAAAAGCATTTTCATTCACCTTAAAGTCAATTAAAACTTTCTAGAAGACATCAAAGTCAAAAAAAAACCGTGGAAGGCGCTAGGAGGCCGAGAAGCCGCGCAGCTCGAGCTGGAATTTGCACGAGCTGCTCTTCATTCACCGGCCGATATCTCTCTCATCCGACCTCTAATCGAGTTGATTCCAAAAGTGATTTTGCTGGGCTTGAGCTAGATTACAACTTTGTAGAAGAGATCGAGGGGAAATAACCAACGTGATAGCCGCTACAAATCGAAGAACACGGTGCAGTCGAGCTGGAAATCACCTCCTTTCCCCACCGTCGTTCTCCTTCCTTCGGCCACCTTTTGCCGTGATTCTTGAGGGCATTCTGCACTTCTGAGGATGTCGATCATTTCCACTGAGGTGGATTGCATCGATTTCATCTGTGGAGATCGAATTGGAACGAATTCAAAACTAGGGTTCTTCGGGTTTCAAACCTTGCGAAGTAAAATTCTACTTTTTAGCTTATAATCTGACTTTGGTGTAGTTATGAAATTTTCAATTCGAGTTAAGATGAAGAACTTTCGTGTTGGGAGTTTTGTCTAATTTTGACTTTGAATGGGCGGCGGTGCCGCCACTGTGATGGTAGTTTCCGGCGACCTCCGGCCACCCCAAGGACAGTTTCTGTCCATTTTTGTGTTCTAGTTGTCGATACGATCGTCTGCATATATAATTCATAATTTTTGGAGATAGTATGATTAAGTTATGAATTTTACGATTTCGATCAATTTCGATTGTTCGATTAATGATCTGTGAGGATCGGACCGTCCGATGAACTTGTAGTTCTGATATGTTGATCGTATGACTGTCCCGATGACTTTGTGAGGTCACGGGCGAAGATCCTACCGTTGGATCTTCGTATAATTGTGAAATAGTGATTCGGAGTGCGATTCGTGAGAATCCGTCCGTCGGGTTTTCATATAAGTTAGAATCCGACCGTTGGATCGTCTTTATTTTAGAATCTGACCATTGGATCGTCGTTTAAGTTTATTTCATGTTTCGTTTACTAAGCAAAGACCGTACTTGATTAGGTACTTGACGGTTTGAGTTGACGAGCGTTTGGAATATTATTATATTTGACTTTTTAGAAGACGCAGCTGGATTAGAGGTGAGTAAACCTCACGTGGTTCATATTACGAACCGAATAAATTTAATTACTTTATTTTTGTCATAATTGTGTGAAAATATTTATGGAATAAATATTTGTTTTAAATCATATGGACTTGATCAACTACGGTCCATAGGTAAGTAAAATGATTTTATTATACAAATGAATTTCACGGTTTTTATGCTTGAACTATAGTTGGTATTAGTGGTCATTCCTGAGCGGATGATTACGTATATATATATATATATATATATTTACGTGGAATATATATATTAGTTGACGTGTGATTGGTGTGATGAAATGATTGAGAATGGATTGGATATTATTCAAGCTATTAATCTCCCATTTAATTGTTGAATAATGAAATGTTGATTATGTGGTGTGAAAGCTATTTTATATGCCCAATTGTGAATATGTGGAAATTATTTTAAGAAGTAAAGATTTGTCTTGAAATAATATGTCTCTTTATGTGAGTGTACATATACATATATACGATCTATAATTCATAAAGATTGTATGTTGTGAATTTGATTATGTCTGAGAAATACAATTGTGAAGCCGGGTGTTATCTACTACCCCGTGCTTAAGTGAATTACTGGTAAATGTGTTTTGGTGTTATGTGGAAGTTAAGCTGTGGGCTTTAGTCCCTTCAGATAGTGCACTATTATACTCTTAGGAAGGGTGCTTACTTTGAGTATACATGCCTTGGTTGTGTCCTTGGTATGCTGCGGCTTACCCGTACTTTGGGTATAGTACGTCGGACCATAGTACGTGGATTTATGATTTGATACCAGTCAACCTGGTTGTCCCATGCTTTGGGTATAGTACGTCGGACCCTAGTATGTGGATTTGTGATTTGATACCAGTTAACCTGGTTTTCCCGTGTTTTGGGTATAGTACGTCGGAGCCTAACACGTGGAATTGTGATTTGTTACCAGTTAATCTGAAAATTCACTAAAAAGAGAAGTGTACTTATATTATTTTGATCAAATATCTATCTATGATATATTTTGAATATGTGAAGGTGTTAGTAAAAAGAAAATCAAGCATGTGTTGCTTTAATGTTATTTCACATATTAATGTTACAATATTTGTTGGTTGTGATCAATATTTTGAATATGTGAAGGTGTTAGTAAAAAGAAAATCAAGCATGTGTTTCTTTAATGTTATTTCACATATTAAAGTTACAATATTTGTTGATTGTTTACTTGAGTTATAAGAATTGTAACCTAATAAAGCAACAGTTCTTTCTTGTTTACTCATACGGGCTGTCAAAAGCTTACCAGGTTTTGTGTTGTTGCAATTCCCGGTATACTATTCAACTGTGTAGCGGGTAATCTCACAGGTCAGGAGAATTAGGGCAGTGATCGTGCAGTTTATATAGAGTATTAGTATTAGATTTACAGCATTTGTTTTTGTGAGGAGAATTATACTCATTTGAGTTTTACAATTTGATTTGGTGAGAGTGTGCTGTAATAAGTAACTTGAGGATTTGGTTTATGTAATATCAAGAGGTGTAACTAGTGGTTGTTTCTAAGAGAAAAATTCAGAACGTTATTTGTATTGTTATTAGTCATGTTCCGGATTTGAATCCTTATTTCAAAATTCGGGGCGTGACAGCAACTTCTCAATAACAGAGCTTGGTAAAGTAAGCACTCTTAAGCATTGTAGCATTGGCAACAGATCATGTAGTACATGGCTGGAAAGAGGGAGGGAAAATATTTACCTTGATAAAAGGCGCTCAAATTTTTTGCTTTATACAAAGCCTCAAACTTCTGGTAGTTGTGATATTTTTCTTTCATATATGAAAAATGGTCGGTCTTGCTCATAGAGTGAGGCCTTGTCCTCTAGTCTAACACAGACTTCTCCAGGTATAACTTTTGCCAAATCACTGATAAGGTCGTCCATGATGAAATTGCTTCCATATTGATGTTGAAGAAATGAACTTGAGAGCAGATCATCAAAGTAGTTATTTCCAGCTTCTTTCAACATTCTCTTCCTTTCAAGTTGTAAGAGACCTTCAACCATCCATAACAAAACCAATTCTGATTTATCGAACACAGAATCTTTGAGAAATATAGAGCAATAAGCAAAATAACGCTTCAGGTGTGGTGGCAGATGATAGTAGCTTATCCAAAGAGCTGGTAGAATATTACTGTCCTTATCTGACAACTCCCATAAGTCGCTCTTCAGTATGTTATTCCATTCCTTCAAATTCAATTCAAAGCAATAAGAGCATAAGAGACCCCCAGGTGATTTGGCAGCAAAGGAACCTTTACACTTTTTGACAATTTGTCTTCCGATACCTTCAAAATTTGAGTGTGCACTAACACCTGAATTTTTAAAGGCATGCTTTGAAAATCCAGGTGATCTAAAGCACCAATCTCATTTGGTATTTCTTAAGAATTAACAATTATATAATATAGTTGATCATCTCCATACAAGATTTTTTATTGAAGTTTCAAGTATGGGGCACATGCACGGTTATTTTCTCTTTAGCTAATCCTACAAAACCGATTTGTGACCTACCTACAAAATTGCTACCATAAAGGTATATCTCCTACAACGTTGTTACCTTTCTAATTTCTCTTGCTGTGCAATAATTATTACTTAAAAAAATAAGCATATATTATACCTTAACATGCTAGCTAAGGTGTTAATAGATTAGGGTTCTAGATAATTTGGTGGCACATAATTTTTGTTCATACCTGAGAGTTGGTACGTACGTTATAACTTAGATTAATTATTTGCAGAGCAAATAAGTTGAAGATTGTGGTTGGTATGGAACATGAAAATTGATTACCAAACAAATCGAATGCTTGAAGTTTGAATAACGACCCAAACCATGACGGAATGATTCCCATGAACTTGTTGTTTCTTAAGCTAATAAACATCAACTAATGTAGGCGAGCCAATTCTTGAGGCAAGTACCGTGGAAACTATTATTTCTAAAGCATAGAGCAACAAGAAAAGATTAGTTGCCTAGGTCCGGAGGAATGGTGCATGTGAGACCAAAGTAAGAGAGGTTCAACTCTGCGATTCGATGATGGTGTGCACCACAAGTGACTCCAACCCAATTGCAAACAAAGGTGGTGGATGACCAGTTCGTAAAGATGATGTTTTGAGGGTTGCTAGAGATATGGGCTTTGAGAGCAAGAAGAGTAGACCGGTTTGTGGTGATGTTATGGTTTGTTTGTTCTACCATAGTTAAGCAGCTAGCCGCCTCACAACAAATCAAGTGTACTACGAAGAACCAAGTAACTTTCTCCATTGTTTGAATAATGGATATGCAAAGTGTGTGGAATTGTTCACTAAGACTGAGAAGAGTTACAAGAGGAACTGGCTGGAGATAGTTTAATACACACACACGCTACCAATTAAAAGAGGTTAGTTGTTTGCCCATACTAGTGGATGGAATAATCAATCCAATAGAAAGTTCATAGTGGGATTAGTGGCTATATTTCATTTGTCATGAGACTGATGGAAATGCGGGAAAGACAAACTCAAAGAGTTGACTAGTTATAGATACGAGTGATGAGATCATCAATTCAATAGAAGGTTTATAGTGGCTAGACTTCATTGGAGAATGTAATGGAATTGACAAGCTGGACTAGCTTCTTTTTTTTTTTTTTGGGTAAGCAAGTTAAGGGAAAATCTGCTCTCTAACTTGAAAATTTATTGAATTGAAAAGAAAAATTACAACAGAGAAAGGGAGGTTCAACTCTGCGACTCGATAATGGCGTGTACCACAAATGACTCCAACCCAGTTGCAAATAGGGGTAGTGGTTGACCAATTGGTAAAGATCATGTTTTGAGGGTCGTTGGTGATATGGGCTTTGAGTGCAAGAAGAGCAGATCGGTTTGTGGTTTTGTGCTGCCATAGTTAAGCAGCTAGAGCCGTACAACAGATTAAGTATGCTAGGAAGAACCAAGTAACTCTCTTAATTGTGTGAATAATGGATAAGCAAAGTGTGTGAAACTGTTAAGTAAGACAGAGAAGAGTTATAGGAAGAACTGGCTGGAGATAGTTCAATACACACACACACACACCACTAATTAAGGGAGGTTAGTTGTCTGCCCTTCCTATTTCCTTGAAAATCACACATCAGAAACTACTTTGTTTCAGCAGTGTTGTGGACTAGTTTCAAGGCCAAGAAGCTTAGAAGATATATCAATCATTTTATATAAAGCTTCATAAGTTTAATCCCCTGAACCTAAAGTACAGGGGATTAAAATATACAATTTGCTCTATATGTGGTATGTGTAAAGCCACTGAGGTGGATTGCCTCAAACATTCACCGCACCTTGCACTTCAAATACATCTTGTTTCTTAAGAGAACAGCTTCATTTTGGATCTTCATGATAAATTTCAACACTTAGGGATGCCTCGTGTTTCCCCATTGAAGTTGGAACTGGACAATATTGAATAAGACATTATAAGGAGATGGTCATAATCTGCCAAGTGATCAACACAAACATCCTAGAATGAAGATAAATTAAATTTACAGAACCAACAAGTGGCATTGGTAAGTATCAAAGCTTCTAAGTACTGTCTAGCCAATTTCTATCTATTTTAACGTGCATGATTTGTGTGTATTACAACAGCTATAGGAGATCCTATTTGAACTCCTTTCTTTGCTTGGTTAGCACTTGGTTATCCTCTCACAATTTTCTTCAAAACTTACTATTTCAGTTTAACGCTGAAGTTATTTCATATAATTTACAGAGAATGTAAAGCTCTGAATTCTCAAAACAAAATGATCAGGAGGAAACTATTGGTGCTCTAAAGTCAAAAAAGCTAATTAACAACCAAGGAAAAGAATATAGAAATGGAAGAGAGTTTACCATGTTTATATTGAACCTTGCTGTAGCTATAGCAATCTGTGTTGCTAAGAACACGTAAGTCAGCAATTAGAAATGCCTAATTGATCAGATTTTCTTTAAAGAGCTCAAATGGTTGGGGAGAAAGAAAAGACAACAATCAAGTCTCTTTTATTGCTTCAGAAACACCGGTTTCAAAAGGCTCATTCACATAGATATTGAGCTATTGCAACTAACTAAGGTCATCTCACAGTGTCTTAGGTTAAAACAAGTTTTGTCAGCTCATATTGGTTTAACCAAAGACTTAGGTAGGAGTGAAGCTTAAGGGATGTAAATAAAAGAGAACTTAGGAGAGACCATATACACTTCATTTCCAGTAGCAAATCTGCTAGCAAAATCCTTACAGCAACTTCTCAAGAGCTACAAAT
>LYNE01002035.1:31879-44305 GCA_001662545.1 Rosa x damascena | reverse complement strand
AGGCCTTTTGTGATTAAAACCCAACACTTAACGGGTGGTTAAGTTGGGACAGTATCGGTACAATGGTGGGCCACGGGCCACGCTTGTCGCTGTTTAACATCCATTGTAAGCAGTGGCAGAACTGGTTGTATGGCCAAAAAACGTGGCAAATGAAGAAAAGAGTTGGGAGCATAATTCTCTACATTCACGAGTCTCAGAAGCGATGATCTCCAGATTGAAGTTTGGATACGAGAATTCGGAACTAGTCACACAGCCTTCCACGCATACTTTTTGTTCTTCTTTTTGATCGGAAACACCATCGGAGTATTTATAATATGGATTGCAGAGGTAGTATTGACGTCCATCTTTTTAACCTCCTTTTATCAGCAGCAGCAGTTCTCATGGCAGGTGCAGTAACCGACTCTAGTTAGGGTCTTCTTTCTCTTCTTTGGAGAGGTGATCCTTATGGTCATTTATCTTTCCTATCGTGACGACTCTAGTTTTCCTTTGGCCAAGTCCTTTCCCAATACAGTGTTCCAATCGCTTTTGGAAAATGATTCATATATGAATGCTCCAAAATGGTCTATGAAACACGTTTACTCCATCATTTTTAATTTCTGATTTTTAGATCCTTACTGCTGAAAACAAAAGAAATAATGTTGCGTGTGTGTGTGTATTCTTAACTTTCTCAGCCTCGTCGATGTATATTTTGGTTCTCCATCGGTCCATCCTTAAGATGAGTTTGTCAATTTCAAAGAACAGCGGTTTTTACATATCTAACGAAACTTAAAATATATATATATATATATTGGAGATATTTTAGAAAACAGTTAATTTACTGGATTTACATGTAAATTGAGATGAATTTTAACTTCATCTACATCCAAAAAGAGAATCTAAGTGGTTGAAAAGTCACTCATTGGTCTATGAAACTATAATAATCAAATCAAAATATGTGACCCGTACAATACGACTTGTAGTGTATGATAGTCATAAATCTTTTTGGAGTTGTTGACTATTTCCCTTATAAGAGGATAATAAATATGAATCTAATAGATGACTCGTCATGTACTTCTCTACATTGATTATATCCATAGGCGTCATAACCAAATTGATTGTTGCCTTCATCAGATTCATTTGAGGTCTCATTGCACTTTGTGCCTAAACTGATAAAGTCAAAACTTAAGGCAACTGAAACAACATCAAATGAGCTACTTTGATCATCAGTTGCACCTCTAGTCCTTCTCTCATGAACAATATTCTCTTGAGCACCATAACTAATTGTTCTATAGTTTTGTGTCTTATCTTAGGTGGCATGATCCATATAATTGAGAAAGATGAAGTGAGTGAGTTGCTTTTTGAAACATGTCTCCATTAGGTTTGTTTTCTTTTGCTAATATTGCTCCATCATGAATTCTCCTCACCCGAATTCCCCTCGAGAGGATTACTTCTCACCCAGATTCGTCTTTAGGAGATTTCTCCTCACCTATATTCGCCTTGATAGGATTTATCGTCACACATATTTGCCTTTAGAGAATTAATTCTCACCTAGACTCGCCTTGAGGGGATTTCTTCTCCCCCAGATTCGTTTTGAGGAGATTTTTCTCACCCAAATTTGCCTTGAAATGATTATTCCTCTCCCATATTCCCCTTGAGATGATTTCTCCTCACATAGATTCCCCTTTAGAGAATTACTTCTCACCTAGATTCGCTTTGAGGATATTTCTTCTTATCTAAATCCGCCTTGAGAGAATTTCACCCCACCTAGATCCATCTTGGGAGGTTTCACCCCAAATAATTTATTCCAAACAAGTTGCGCTACCTCTGTATTAGACAATTTCCTAATTAGAAATTGTTGTTAAAATTTTACACCCCACATAATCTCCATGTTCCATAATATATGTTTGGTAACTTTTTGATTTTTTTTTCTCATTAGAATTTGCAGATATTTCTTCATTTTATTGAGATATATCTTAACTATCTTATACATCGAGGATATTTAACTACATTGGAGAAATTTCACAGAAAAATGGTGGAAGATAAAGTATTTTTTGTATAATATATCGGTCACTCTAAAAAATATATATATATATTTAGGAATATATTAGAGATTTCGCATATATTTCAATACTTGGTCAAGACGGACTAAGCTGACCCAAAAAAAGTTTATATATGAAAAGTTGCACGCTTTTTCCTGATTTAGAGCATCTTTAGAAAACTATTTATTTTGGCTCCTTAGTTATTTTAGAGAGCATGTTTAGTTTTTTATTTATTTTAACAACTGCACCAGACTCCTAAGTGGCTCTCCATTATAACTTTTAGCCATCTCACTCCTAAATATAGAGAGCGAGATAAGAGTCTCTATAATTTAAAACATTATTTTTGAGTTATTTTATGTAATTTATAAATATATTTAAATTATTTAATCTTCATTTAAAAAATAATATAAATTTAAAATTAGCTAAAATAGAGAGTATTGATACAGACGTATTTCTAAAGTGGCTAGTCAAAATAACTTTTTTAACTACTTTGGCTAATACTTGACTCAAACATGGTTAGTATTGCTAAAGATGCTTTTATTTGTCTCATGTAAAAAATAAATATAAATGAACTGTACATTTATTGATGAAAACTTTGTTAGTGACAACTCCCATTAAAAATTAATTAAGAGGAACAAATTTTTTTTTTGCTCATCACTGGAAGGTAAAAAATTCATAAATGGAAGAGAATGATTACAAATTTAATTTCAGCTCCCACTTCTTCAATTTTCCTCTCTTCAGTAGCTGGAATTGAAGTTCGAAGTTTTTTCATAGATAATATTATTGTTTTATGCATGTTATGAAATTAATATTTTATTTTTAGATTTTTAATAATTTGATCTTAGTCCTCAGTTTGAGAAAACTGTTTTTGATTCATTTATGTATTGTGTTATGCAATCTTTATTTTTAATTAATTCAATCTAATCAAAAGAAAAAATTATTCAATATATTAAAAGATTTCGAGCACCCTAAATTTATTTCTCCTTGAATTCCCGAATTCTCAAAATTTGCCCAAGAACGATTGATGTGTACATAGTGAAGAGTCTGTATAGAAGTGTAGGTACTAGTATTAGTGTAGCATTCTTTGTGCACATTAACAACGTTGGATGAACACTAATGCAAGCAATGTAAGAGAGGGAATGTATCGAAATATTTAAGCGGCAGATCCAGACTTTACAACCGACAATTGAAAGGTGGACCCTGCAATCACACTCTGGCTCCTTCTCCCCACGTTTTCTGGCCGATACGATAAATTTCTGAATTTCTCGCGATATATTCCTTTATATTATTGCTTTGCTTTGTGGTAATTATGAAGGCATCGATGCGTATTATGTTTAATCATTGAGTCTTGGTAATCATTGGGTGAGCAACAATGCCAACAACCCGTCCCAGCCAGAAATAACGGCCAAAACGAACAACGCAACAAAAATTTGTTTATTATGTGTCACTAGCTTAGTAATGCACCAACCAAAACTTCATTCCTACCACGTAAACCTATGATTCACGAGGTGTAATAGTCTAATTTTATGTCTCTTTTAATTGAAGTATTACAAAGCTATCTAGTCATTCAATGTAATTAAGACTAAATAATTTACTAACCTGTAAAATGATTCCATGTTGTTCTAACTTTTTTTTTTTTGGAAAGTATCTCGTCTTTTATTTAAATAGTAACAGAGAATACAACAATGTCTTCCGAACTTGATGGTTAGGAGAACCATTATTCCATCACATAGTTGGTGCCCAACCATATTTACTACACAACATGTATAATTAATTGAAACATTAAAAAGAGCATCCAAATGTGCAGGGGCCAACCTTAGGTCTAATTAGAAAAGATATGAGTCTCGAAAAAATTTATATATAAAAAGAAATGTACTTTTACTGATGAATTATTCGTATGTGAGGTGAATTAGGTAAGGATAAAGAAAAAGAAAAAAGAAATAGATGCAAAAATGTATAGAAAAGTAGAAAGTAATAAAGCAAACTAAGATGTATAGATGCATGAAAAAGAAACGTAAATAACCACAACCAAATGTCATGAGACATCGACCAACACACTGCAAATGATAGTTGAGCAATGGAGATTGTAATTGTATTTGTAACAATAATCAATGTAAACTATTCAACAATATTGCTAGTGTGGAAATATTTGAAAATAAACACCGTAAAGTGGTGATCCAAAAACCAAGAAAAAGACACCTACCAAGTGTCAAGTGTGTCAGGGACTTGGTGGATGGCAAATGAACTCTTTAGAACCAAAAATGAAGACTCGAAACCTTGCCAAGAACATGATTTGCCATAGTTCGGTTCCAACCCAAACTCTTGCTCAGAAATCAACATACCCTCCGAATTCGTTGTAGGATACGACTTGGCCACTATTCAATACTCCAGGTTTTGCCATCGCCATTTTCAAAATATTGCACAATAAAAGATTTTTTCTTAATTAATTAATAAAGTAATCTAAAGTTAGAAATTAGTGCTTTATTACCCATTCTAGTTGAGGAGTTAACCGAATACTCACTATATTTATAAAGGTATTCATGGACCCAGAAATCTTTAAATCTAAATTTAAAGAATAGTACTAATTGATGACTCCAGCTAAATTAAACCTGTTCTCCATTTTAAGAACCCTATTCCAATTAGCACTTAAACCCCCAAATAAAGAACCCTATTTTAATTAGCACTTAACCCCCAAACCAAGACCCCCCCTACAAACATATCGCGAGAACGAACCTATAAACTCCCGTGATTCCGAGAAAACACGCCCCCTCCCTCTGTCCTGTCTCCCATCACAGAGGAGAAAATGCTGTAAATCGCAGAATTCAGAATTCCGAAGAAGAAATGGACCCCACCAGAACCCAAGCCCCACAACTCGAATACGAATAAGAACAGCCTGTAATGGAGGAGCTCTGATCACAACCTCTCACCAGTCACCACCCCCCTCACACATAAACACCACCAAACCCCATTTCCCTTCCTTCATTCTCTCTCTTCTTCTCCTCCTCCTCCATCTTCATCATGAGCTCCATTGTTCAGAGCCTCCAGAAGAGAATGCCCACAAACCAGGGCGCCCTACCCGTCTCCCAGGGCTCCGGCCTCGACCAGGCTCCTGCTCTCCGGCGAAGGCTGTCGTCCCTCTCCCTCAAGCTCCAGCCCATCTCCTCCCCGGCCACCACCTGGGCCCTGCAGCGGTCCAAGTCCGTCTCCGCCATGGGTGAGTACGCCGGCGGGTCCATTAAGAGGTGGTGGGACTGGGGCTGGACTTGGGTCCTCTCCAGAAAGCCCATCTTCGCTCAGGATCTGGAGATGAACGAGGAGGAGACCAAGATTCTCGGCTCCGACAACAGAGGCAGCTGGCGACATGTCTTCTTCAAAGTCCGGTCCGAGCTCCGGAAGCTCGTGAGCTCCGACAACGTCACCACTCTTCCTCAAACTTACAGGCCCTACAACTCGTTGAACTACCCCAAGACGAAGAAGTGAAGATCGGAATAAGGTTGCTATGTTCTTGTTCGGAAATCCAGAATGAATGAAGAAGATTGATTATATGATTGTAATTAGATGATATCTTTTCTTGTTCTATTATGTGTCTGTGGGGACTGCTTGTTATGGAACTACTTGCTGCTTTGGTCGTTGCTCATCGGATCGAAATCCTCTTGGATTCTCTGCAATTTTTTCTGTCGGTGCGGGTCTCGGGATCCGGAAGAAACGAGTTCCGGTTGTCGGCGCCGGTGATGATCCAACTGAAGGAAATTGAGGGTTTTGCTGGTGCTTATTATCATCTTCTTAATTAGATTTAGACAGCATTTCATTCATTAGTAAATACCGATTTATTATGATTGTTATTATTTTTAATTTTTTTGGATTAAAGGCAATTACTTTTCCAGACAACCTCCCATTATTAATTTGTATCAAATATTATGTGCTAGTTTTTCTAGTGATTATGGAATATTTATTAGCTAGCTGTTCTTTCATTCTTCCTGGAGATCTTGCTTTCAGTCCACATTTCTGAATATAAATACATGTTCTTATTGCGGTGGTAGATCTAAGGTGAGGGATATGCCTTGCGAGTGAAGTTAGCTTTGTCTTTCCAATTCATTAATAAGTCTTTTGTTACTTCGTAAAAACCCCAGGAAACTTTTTAAAGTGTCAGTTTCTCTTCACTCGTAAGGGATTAATATGAAATATTTGGGTTTACAATTTATTTCACGCAGCTTATGTTTTGGAGTACTTTACGTGTGTTTTTCAGACTATATCTCAAATGAGTATGTTAATTTTTTTTTTTTTTTCTAAATACCTTAAAAGCATAGACAAAGCCAAAAATATAGTTGTGTTTGGCATTTCAATTATAGAAATTTGGATCGTCGGTGATGTATGTCATACATTGCCACCAAACAAATAACATCATGAACAACTTTCTGTAGACAAAGACTACCCATGAAAGTTCAATTCCGATTCTCTATTTATACTCTCCTTGAATTCGTACCAAAATTTAGTATTGTGGGGTACGTTGACATGTTATATGTAAGTATGTAACTAAGATTTTCATGACAATATAATTGGGGTGAAGAACTAGTCCTTCTTTTTCGTTTACAGCTGAAAGCCTGAACCTGAACCAAGTAGAAAGTGTCGGTTGTGTATAATTGGAGGGGTAATTCTGTGCCCAAAACACAAAATGATAAAAAGGGCAAAGAGATTATATATGTGATTTGTTTTAGTTTTGTGAGTAAGCTTTCTCTTTTCAATCCATTGATGAGGAAAAGTCTTGTGAAACCCTCAAAAAACTATTGAAGTATCATGTTTCTCTTCACCCGTAAGGAATTAACATGAAGTATTTTAAGTTTATAACTCATTTCACACA
This sequence comes from Rosa x damascena, assembly GCA_001662545.1. Taxonomy (NCBI): domain Eukaryota; kingdom Viridiplantae; phylum Streptophyta; class Magnoliopsida; order Rosales; family Rosaceae; genus Rosa; species Rosa x damascena. Next base: position 37,429 of record LYNE01002035.1, on the reverse strand, counting down.
TCATATGTTCTAGGGTACTTTACGCGTCTTATATCTCAAATGTGTATGTTAGTGTATTTGTTTTTTTTTTTTTTCAAATACCTAAAAAATGTAGACAAAGCCAAATATGTAGTTGTGTTTGGCATTTCAATTATAAAAATTTAATTCGTCGGTGATGTATGCCATACATTGCCACCAAACAAATGTTATGAACAACTAATTTCTATAGACAAAGATTACCCCATGAAAGTTCAATTCCGATTCTGTGTTTATACTCTTCTTGAATTCGTACCAAAATTTAGCATTGTGGGGTTGACATGTTACATGTAACTACAGATTTTCATGACAAAATAATTTGGGTGAAGGACTCGTCCTTCTTTTTCGTTTACGGCTGAAACAAGCAGAAAGTGTCGGTTGTGTATAATTGGAGGGATAATTCTGTCCAAAACACAAGATGATAAAAAGGGCAAAGAGATTATATATGTGATTTGTTTTAGTTTTGTGAGTTTGACCAAAGCATGGAAGCACATGGATCCCATGATTTGCACCGACTAAATAGTTGGAAGAGAACGAACTTATTTGAAAGTCAATTATGCTCTGATCGAGCTGCCAAATGCCAATCATCGGTTTCTTTCTTCCTTAATTTAATACTAATCTATTACGATGAGGGATTGCAGGATGGACATGCTAACCAATATGTATTGTTAATCTATCAAAACTTGTCCTGGAGGACCACATTCATAAGCTTCTATGAATCACATTTTAATAACTGAAATGGTTTGTGGTTTGCGGTGGCCGGAAGACGAATCCACCGCACAAAGTAAGGCTCATTTTCAGTTTATTAAGGTACTTTCGTGAAGTGAGGGATTGCATGCGACGTCAAATACTCAATCTCGTTTAGACGATTCGCATTCTTCGTTTTCACATCTTCACTCCACAATGTTTTCCTGAAAAGAAAATAGAAAAGACAGTAATTTGGGTGTCTTTGAATTGGATGGTACCCATTGATAGCAATCCAAATTGCCAAAACAAAGCACGACATGTGTAGGTGATTGCAGGGCATACTTAACATCATTGGGTGACATCAATGGGGGTCTTGTATTCCGTAAAGCAAATTGTGAGGCTGATAGAATATCTCACTTTGCTAGTTATTCTGGTGTTGATGAGTTTTGATTAACATGAGATTTATGCTATTATTCAAAATGTACTATACAAGTAGGTGTAATGCACATACAATAACTCGGGAATGAAGTTTTATGTTCACTAAAATTATCCATCAATCAAGAATAATATGAACATAGAGGTGAGTCTCTCAACTTAATTATGTTCCCCTTTTTCTAGAAAAAAGAAGAAGAAAGTAGATTTTTTTTTTAATATTCCTACAAGGTTTGATCAATGAAAAGGAGAAATTAATAGAGTTCCACAAAATTGATAATGGTAGGAGTTTAGTAGAATGCGCCTCAGGCGCCTGAGAGAGTTTTTTCAGAGAACCCTAGATGGAGCCTCTGCTCGTTGCTTGTTGCTACTTTAGTAGTCACCCAGACACTGACAGTCACAAATGTATTTCGACAGTGCTTGCTGCTCGTGCACCCAGTCTTCTCGATGAGGGAGGTCTTTATTTGGACCGCTGTTTCACAACGCGCTTGTGTCTGCATCGCTATTCGTCGGCGACTACTCTGTTGGACTGTCTCAACGGTCGTGGCTTCACTCTCGGCAACACTTGTTGTCCGCGTATGGGGGATATAATGGTAACGAGGGGCAAATTGGCGGCTTTTTGTATGTGACTTTTTGATGCTTGGTATATGTAGGGACCTCTGGTTTTGGCTTAGTTTGCTTCGGCTAGTGTTATTGCAGTGTGTAGAGGAGCAAGGGTTCAGAGATTGATTTTAGTGGTTTATATGGTTTGCTGAGGAGGACAGCCGCTAGAAAGCTTAGCAATGGCGTCGGTGGCGCTTTTGAGGATGAGTTTTGGCTAGGTTACTCCTTCCTTACCTTGGTCTTGGGCCTTTCGTCCTGGATTTAGGGTTTGATAGGTTTGGCCTAGTCCCACATGGATAGTTTGCTAGGGTGGACGCCCACCAGACTGGGTGATTGGGCTCGTTTGGCGAGAAGTTTAGTGTCTGGAGCAGCTACATCGAATCAAGGAGTCGAAAAAATCTTGGACACTCATATCAAAGAGTCACCCCGCTCAATATTGTTAGCTTTGCTATACCTCTCAGGTGTAGTATCAATATACTATTAACTATCTAGTGTTAATAGTTAGGTGAAACCTATTAGTGGTTTTCGGCAAACGTCTAGTTTGTTATAGGCAAAAGTCCTTCCTCAACGCAACTAAAGAATTTCACCGAGAGTTATCCTACTCTAGGTTTACAGTCATGAGAAGAAGAAGTCGATCAAGAAGCGCAAGATACCAGTCCAAGACCTGATGAAATTACACCAATAGGGGCTGGCACGACCTTAAATCAACCACAACAAGAGATATCAACAGCGATAAAAAAGGACAGTTTGTCGCTTGTCAAAAGCACGCCATACCAAAGATCAATATTGGACTTTGTCTCTTTATTCCCTTGTTTCAATCCGCTCAAATCTTTTTGCCCAATAATTGGGATTGTTTTTTATTCTCATTTTAAGATTGTTCTTTATTTAAATCTATGGTTTAAGATAGTCAAGTTTTTTCCGCAAGTTTTTTCTTTTAAAGTGTCCGACAAGTTGATCATAAACTCTCAACCGGTCGAAACTGCTCGCTGCATTTGTCTTGTTCACTTGCTATAATGGGAGAATTTTCAGACAAGGCTATGGATGCTACCATTGTTGATTCTAGTGTTCAAAATGTGGAGGTTTCTCTTAATTAAAATTCATCTGATGGATTCGGGGGTCCTGAGTTGAATGGCACCAACTATCATACGTGGAGAAAGATGCTGACTGCTAATTTATGTGGATTGAACAAGATGAGATATGTCAATGAGACCATTAAAGGTCCTGCTGAAACTGATTAAGGATACACGAAATAGGAAAATGCTAATGGGTCAGTTAAGTCAGTTCTTTACAAATCTATGACTGATGATGTTGTTTAGTTGATTATTGGGCGTGAGACTGCAACTGATATTTGAAAATCCTTGAAGGAACTGTATCTTAATGATTCTGATTTTCCTTAAATCCATAAATTCCATATAAAGACATTCAAGCTGACTTAGAATGGACAACCAAGGTCCATGTTCTTATGGCTGGAAATTGATTAAAAGTGTCTAAACAAGATGAAGAATGTTAATGACCTCAAGATTTACAATGAAGAGCAAGACTTGTTGTGCATTCATATTTTCTTGAATGGGCTGGATGCTAAGCATGTCAATGCTAAAGGATAATTACTAAGGCTTGCTACCCATCCAACTTTTGCAAAGGCCTTCGGTTGTAGTCGTAAGGATGAGTCCCAACAAGAAAGTGCAAAGGTAATTCACTTTGACTTGTCAAGCCTCACAATTCAGTCCAAGCCTTTCCTATCCAAGTATATATGTTTCACCACATACTCAATTGTGTCCTCAGCAAAGTTCTCCTCCACCACAAGTACTCGTCCCTTTTATAACTATTGCAGGGCATATTAAGCTAAATGTCACAAGTTGAATGACTATCCTTTGTCTTGGGGAAAACTGATACCTAGTCAATGGGGACTTGCTGCTATTAATTGGTCAAAATCCATATTACTATGGGGTCGAGGGGCAAAATCATATGACTATTATTGGTTCTCCTTCAGTTTCAATGGTTGCACATGGTAATACAGGTATGGCATCGCATATATCTAACCATAACGTTTATCGGTGAGGATACTTGGATAATAGATTCATGGGCCTTAAATTATATGACTTGTGATAAATCCTACTTTACACATTTGTCACCTCCAATTGTGCATAGTATAACAAATACTAATGGTGAAACCTTCCTTGTCTATAGGAACTGGTTCAATTAAAATCACACCTACACTAGAACTTCATAATGTGTTATATGTTCTTGCATTATCTCACCATTTGATATATGTAACTTTTATTTCAGCATCTTCTTACAAAGGAAATAATTGGTCAAGGATACTTGAGGAGGAGGTTATTTCATCTAGATCGTATTTATGCGAGGATGAAACCAAGGAAGATGATCTGAGCCACATTGATTTTGAGTTCTGATAAGTTAAGTGAGCTTTGGTTATGGCCTTGCCGTTTAGGTCATCCTTCTTTTAGCAATAAAAAATTCGTGTCATCTTTTTTTGGCATAAAAGAGTCATCTCTTTGTTGTGAAACTTGTCTTTTGGCTAAAAGGTCATCGAGTCAGTTATCGTTTGAGTAATTCCAATAAAAATACTACTGTATTTGAACTTATTTACTCTGATGTTTGGGGGGCCTTCACGTGATCCTACTACTACTGGCATGTGTTGGTTTGTACTTTTTATTGATGATTGCACTAGACTCTTATGGGTTGTGTTGCTTAAGTCTCATTCTGCTGTCATTCCAGCTTTTCAAGCTTTCCAGAGTCTCACTAAACTCAATATAATGGTCATATTGAAGTTTTTTGTTCTGACAATTGAGGGGAGGGGGGAGAGTATGTTAGTCATGAATTTCAGCAATATCTCTAAGCACAAGGGATTGTCCATCAAACTACTTGCTCACAAACATCTGAATAAAATGGAGTGTCAAAACGTAAGAACCATATAACGTCCCGAACCTAAATTCACCGGTTTACTAGTTGTTGGACAGTGAACGACAATTTGTTTTACCTTTACTCTTTTTCGGTAACTTTAGTGGCCCTAAATTGTTGACTTTTGTTCGGGTCAAAATTTGAGAAAGTTTTCTTCATGAAAGTTGTAGAGGGCGTTAAACCGAGCGCGTGCATATGTGGTACGTAAAAATCGGAGCTCGTATGCGAAAGTTATAAGCGAAATTGTGAAAGTTACTGTTCATAGTAAGTAGTATAAATTTGAAAAAGTTACTGTGGCCGGTAAGTTTTTTTTTTTCTCTTTTCTCTCTTTCTCCCGCGTTTTTCTTCCTCTCCTCGGCTCTCTCTGTAACTCCGGCCATCTCCCTTTTCCGGCCACCTAGGAGCGATCAACCAGCACCGGTCGACTCCTCTACCCCTACCCAACCTCCCCATGGCGATAACTCACGGCGACTTGGCCGGAAATTGACGCATCGGGTCCTTGAAGTTTCACTGTAGCAGAAGTGGTCAACGCCGATATCTTCCGTTTCCGGCCGGCTCCGGCCACCAAACCGGCGTCGAAGGTGGGGTTTTTGCCAAGGATCATTTCCCCCCTAGCCTTGAGTCGCGATTTGCAGCGTGGAAGGAGAATCAAGGAAAGCCCGATCTTAGGGTTTGGGATTTTTCTGGAAATTTTTCACCGGCCGAATTGGAGCTCTTAAAGGTAAAATTGGATTGTGTTGTGGTTAAGAAAAATGTTGGGTCTGATGAGTAGGTGGCGCTGCTGAAATTTGGTGACCATTGGAGGTGGTGGCCACTGGCGCGTGAGCCCCACGCGCCGCCACTATAGGTGGCGCGTGAAGGCGCGTAAGGCAGTGTTTTAATTCCGGTTTTTAG
>LYNE01002035.1:14282-28766 GCA_001662545.1 Rosa x damascena | reverse complement strand
TTACATCAACCAAGAGTTCAGAAGTCAATCATAGACTGGCTTCAGAAGTTCAGTCCCTTTCTTTGAATTTCTCGCTTATAGCTGAAGATATATATTAAGAGGATCGTCCTTTAGTTTTAGGAAGAAAATTATACAGTAGAAATGTTTTTCTGATTTTTTTTTTTTTTGGCATAACAGTTATCATAGATTAAAAAGAAACAGTGCAAATCACAAAAGAGTACCCACCAGGGCCAACTAAGACTAAACTGAAAGAAAGGCCCAACAAGGCAAAGATATAAATCAAGTAGGGCATCACTGCCTGTAATCCAAAGGAATACGATCACTGCATGTAATTTTATTGATACGTACAATCAAAATATAACCACGAAAACCTTATTTAATGCAATTCAAAGTCAATCAGGTCATTCCTCTGAATGAAATAATAGTTGATACACAATAAAGAGCAAACAGCAAGGCGGCATGGTGCTGCCAATGGAAGAAGATCGAGCACACTCTCATCCCGTAGCACTCCCTGATATATAGTTCTTTGAGGTTCACAAGACTTGTGGCAATTGAAGAAGAGCACACTTTCCTCAAACTGTGACATCCTCTGACAACTAGTTGTGTTAGATGCTGAACGACTTTGAAATCCATGATCTGATTGTTTATTTACAGTGTTCCTCGATCAGGTTGGTAAATATTTGAAGGTGTTTCCCTTGATCCTTCATCTTCATTGACCTTCGATCTCCTCAATTCAAAAATCTCTCGTAGCGAAGAACACTCAGACACATGTATCTTTTCCAATTTCTGCAATTTTTTTTGCATATATCTTGGTACCAAATGTGATATTCTGTCATAACATTTCACATTTAGTTCTCTTACTTCGCAGAATGAGTAGGAAGAGAGTTGGTTGTGCCATATCTCTTCAAAGTTGTGCATGGAAAATCAACCTGCAAATACCACGGAGTCTGTAAGTACTTCCCACTACATCAATTTCCTATCAAGCTGCATTATAGACATCTATGCATGTACGACTCCTAAAAACTGAACCAATTCATGAATGTAACAAATATTGTATAATTGATTCATTGCTCATAACTCATAAGAGACTATGTTGTGGCACAAAGCCAAACTCTCTCTCTCTGTGTCTGCTATCATATTCTGGTTCCATATTGACAAATCTCGGCATGTAGTGAGGGTCCATAGACCCTAGAAAACAGTTCTATAGCTAAGATACTGTAATTAGTATCTGGCAAAATAAACTGTTTATTGAAACCATCGTCTCTGATGGGTTACCCTTTTCAGTCTGTAGAGAAATATGGATTCCTTCCAACTTCACAACATATATGATCCCCCACCCATCTCCAACCCCAAGATAATTCTTCCCATATTCACAAATCTAGAATGGAAGTGAGGGTCCATAGACCCTGGAAAACAGTTTTACAGCTCAGATAGTCTATTTAATTATCCGGTAAAGGAAACTACGTAATGAAACCATACCCGTTTGGGCTGAAATCTCAAATATGGAGAAAACGCCTGAAACACTGTTTACCTGCCATCAGAGTGCAGCACAGCAGATACTGTAACAGCATTGCAAATCTCTCCTTGCTTCAAACTCATTCCCTCCATGGCAAGGTTTTCAGGAAACATGGGATAAGTAGCAGTTGGAAAAAGACGGAAGTTCCTCTTCTCATAGCCTCCCTACACACACTGACTTTATCAGAACGAGTGAAACACAAACATATATCACTATGCCATGAGTGTTTCAAGAGATAACCTGTCTAGTATGCTCCCAGGTTGAACAAGCCTAGTCGGGTCTGCAACATGAATCCATATTTTAATGCGTCCATGGCGTCCATCTTGCAGCCTCGTTGCACTCAAGGCATCATCAAGCTGACATATTACAATCAACAAAATGTGATATGAAGAATCAGAGTAACCATTAATTTTTTCGATAGTAGAGGATGATAACATTATTAGGCAAGTGTAATAAATAGTTAAATACCTCATCAGCCTCATCCACATCAATAGCATAGACCTTCAAGTGAGTGAGATATTTCCTTTCAATCTAAAAAGGAAAAAGAAAAAAATTCAGAACCATACTGCTACTATTAAACATTTAAATTACAGTTAAATTCATAATAAAGAAAAATTACAGTTAAATTTGAAGAAATGCTTGAAATTGAAGAAATGGAGAGGGAGAACCAACTTGGCGGAGGCGCGAACTCTTTTTGTGCGCAAGTATTGGAGCTCTTCCAACAAGGCTGTGGACGGAGCTGCTCTGAGCGCCGCCATGGCCGGTGCTCAGCTTGTCGCACCAGAACAGCAGGAAGCGGATTCCTAATTTGGAGAAATGGCGGAATTGGAAGGTGCTCAAGTGGCATGGGCTCGCACCGCCATTGCCGTCCGGCGAATGAAAGTCTTAATCTTAGACTTTCCAGGCGGTCAGATTGGCTACAGTGAGGCCGAGACGTACAGGAAAGACTACAGGAGTAGTCTCAATGAAGATGAAGAAATTGGAAAAGATACGTACATGTGTCTGAGTGTTCTTTGCTACAAGATATTTTTGAATTGAGGAGATCGAGGGTCAATGCAGATGAAGGATCGATCAAGGGAAACACCTTCAAATATTTACCAACCTGACCGAGGAATACTACAAATAAACAATCAGATCATGGAATTCAAAGTCTTTCAGCATCTAACACAACTGGTTGTCAGTGGATGTCACAGACGTTTGAGGAAAGTGATTGCCACAAGTCTTGTGAACCTCAAAGAACTATATATCAGGGAGTGCTACGGGATGAAAATGTGCTCTTCTTCCATTGCCAGCACCATGCCGCCTTTGCTGTTTGCTCTTTTTCAAAACATGTCTCCTTGTCTTGTAAGGTTTGATCCACCATAGCTGAACTTCGGGAAGAATAGTCTCTAAATTCCTGGTCGCTGCATCGATCAATTTGTAGTTTCACGCCGTCTCTTTGGGCCTTCAGCTGCTTAATTTGATTATCGAGACGAGCAACGTTACTCTCATAGTGAGTCAGATTACCAAACTGTCGCAGAAGCCGTGCCACTGTGTTCTCTGCTAGTGTTCCAAGAACTGATGAAACGACAGCTTCCATTTCTTAGAAACCTTTTTTTCTTTTTCTTTTTTCCTTTTTTTTGTGTCTAGGGTCAAAAGTGCAACAAGCGAATAACAGAAAGATTAGAAGGGAAGGAAGGAGCGATACACGAAGAATTGAATCGAGGAATGATAACAAGAAGCTGAGGAGAAAAGAAAGAAAGGAACAACTAACGAAAGCCGCCCCAGGAACAACTGCACTTTTTTCTAAGTAATCTAAGTAGACAATCACTTTTTTCTCTTTCTTTTTGTGGATAAATACAGATGCACAGGTAACAGATGAAGCGTCTAGCTCACCTGGCTATCCAAGTATACTTCTGGGAAGCAAGCCCCCTGTAACTACACCATTCCAGCGTCAAGTCTGCCTTGATACCAGATTCTATTTTAGTTTCAGTTAAACTCTAATAAGAATTTAATTCAAACCAAGGATGCTTCTTACCTCAATTTGATCAATACCCAGTCAACAACCTTCACCCAAAATCCTTCTTCCTCGATTTATGTACTGCGCAAATCCCACCTTTCAACTGACAAAGGTTTTCTATCAACTGCAGCTCCAATCCTCTACTCTTCCTTAATTCCAAACCTTGATTTAAGAATAACTATCAATTTCCTAACCTTATAGTCAAATTGAGATTACAAATTGAACACCATGGACGGGTTGAGATTACCTTAAGAGTGAACCGATCTCAATCTAAATTCCAAAGTCCAAGCTTCTACGTTTGGCAGCAAGAGGAGATGGGGACTTTGGTGGCTTCTAACCTGTTGCCATGGCTGGTTTCTCCGTTCTTGGAAAGGTTGGGTAAGAAAGGTGATTGAGTTTTGGGTGGATGCAGATGAGATGTAATCTGTGGTTTCTGAGAAGTGAAGGAGTATGGTTTGCATGCAAGTGACGGAAGAGTCGAGAGTTATAGGTGGAGAGTGGTGTCAGTAAGATGGTAAGTGTTGTCTGCAGGTAATCTTAACGCGTGGAAGTCTCAAGCCAGGTGTTTCCCCTTCTGACTCCTTAATCTCAAGTGGGCTCAATAACTTATAAACTCTCATAATAATTCCTCTAAGCTGATCACTTACCTCCTTGAGCCCAAGTTACAAACTAATCACACTATTACTATTACTTCCTAGCTCAGTTTAACCGAAACAAGTCCAACATTACTATTACTTCCTAGCTCAAATATTTTGGAACTAACTCAACAAAATCACCAGGGTTCACAATAACAAAGTGATGAGGGAGAGTTTCATTTTGCTTGATTAGAGATACAACATAATTTAGCACGAAGCATATATGATTGGCTTGATTGGATCCACAAAATGCATCTACTTGGTACTAAATTATGTGGATAATGAAGAACTTTCATCAGAGAGCTGGTATTTTGCTACAATACTAGTGGAATGGAAAATATGGTTTGAAAATGAATTGCGGTGTAGAGTGGATATTGGAAAACAAAAATGTCTATAGCAGTAAGACAAACTTGAAACATGGAGTTCCTCCTAACATAAGGTTATTTGGCTATGGCAGGTGAGCCTATGGTGCTGAAGCTTTTGGCTGGCAAAGAAGGAATGAATTTTAGCTTGCTGGACTTTGGTTGGAGATTTTCTGAAGCCAAGAACATCACTGAAGTGATGGGGGAGTAAAAATCAAGGATTTAAACTAGCCTCCAGTAGAGTCGCTCAAACTCTGGGATCTAAACCCAGGGATGTAAATCATAAATCAAGAACTTCCTACAGCACATCCCTCATACTCAAAGGGATAGATAAAATCAGTGACAAAATGCATTGGCTAGAGAAAGGCTTGTAATAAGAATTTTGGTTTTACTTCAAACATATCTCTCCTTGGTTATTATAGTGAAAACTTGTATCGTAAATTTGGTTTAATAAAGGCTTGAAATAGTTGGTTTGATTTGATATCAAGCTTATTTTACTTTGAGCTTGAATAGTTTCATTACTGCAAGTAAGGTTTTGGTAACTGCGGTGAGAGCTTTGACTCTGATGGTAGATGTTTTGGTTTGAGTTTTCACATCAGGCTTATTTAGGTACAAAAGAAGGAGGTTTTGGTTACATCATGGAAGTTTTAGTTGTGGCATAATCTGCTTTGGCTGAGGAGGCTTGTAATAAGGATTTTGCAAACTATAGTGGAAATTATTACTATGCCTTGATTTTGGTAATGGGAATGAAATATTTGACTATAGCTGTGAATATTTCCTTTTGGAAATGCTAGAATGTGGTAGGCATTGAAATAGTTTTTATTGCAATGGGAGATTTGGCTAAGAGGATAAAACTTTGGGTAGGCATTGAAAGTTTTAGATCTAAGACAAGCTTGTAATAAAGATTTCTGGTTTGAAACATTTTTGAATATGGCAGTGAAAATTTTGGTTAATTCTTTGAAGACTCATGCTTTGGCAAGGAAGGGTATAGCTTGGAAAAGAGACTTGCATCAAGAACCATTTTATTTCGACATCAGGCTAACTCTGGCTATAAGGCTGAATATTATGACGGTTGCAAATTAGATCTTAAATATTGCAGTGGAAACCTTGGCTCTATAATGAATTTTTTTTGTTTGTGAAACACTTGCAGCAATGGTTTTGGTATTGCATAACCTTATTTGGCTAAGATGACAACCTTTTTCTCTAGAAATATACATTGGTTTGAAGAAAGCTTGGAGTAAATGGTCTTAATTGGAATGAAGTATGGTTACTACGGTAGAATTTTTAGCAATGCTTGCAGTGGACATTTTCTGTTAACTGTAGTAAAGGAGGGCTTGAATATGAGTGTGAGTAGATGGTTGCTTTAGCTTTGACTATGGTTTTGAATGCTTCTTCTTGTGATGACTTGGATTTTCGTTATTTAATTTTGGTAATTAATAATGGACCAGTTGTACGAATAATTGTTATTGTGCTTTATTCGTAAGTTGTATGTGAAGTGGAATGGTTTTCGTACGTATAATTATTCGAATTTCACGGTTTGGGGGTCGTGTGAAGTTTGAATTTTTATACGTTGGGATTCTCGGAAAACTTCCTTCACAAAAGTTGTAGAGCATGTCAATACGAGTTTGTGGACATGCGGAACGCATCAATCAGAGTTATTATGAGAAAGTTATGGTCTGCGGAAGTTTTGGGAAAGTTCTATAAATAGGGGTTTCCATTTTCAGAAACTTACTATTTTCATTTTCTCACTTTCGATTTCCGGAAATCAGAAAACTCTCCATTCTCTCTCTTCACCCTCGACTGACTCGACCAGGACCCGGTGTTCCAACCTGACTTTTTCGGCGAGCTCCGGCGGTCTCCAGCGGTGAAACTTTCCAGATCAGCTCGTCTCCTCTGTGCACTCCTCCCTGTGGCATCCTCTAGCCTCGATTCTCAGTGGTGACTGCGCAGCAAGGCGGCGAAATTTGGTGTATTCAGACTTGGTCGGAAAACGCAGTTCCGACGACGTCGTGGCTTCATGCTTCCTGTTATGAGTTCGTAGAAGCCTCCCTGATCGATCTGTGGTGGTTGTTTGGATCGATTTACCTGGAAATTGGTTCAACTCAGATTGAACAGTGATTCACGGTTTGTGAGGTAGTTTTCGAGCCTTTTTGCTTAGATTCTGACTTGAGGCTAGTTATGAAAGTTGATAAGCATGCTGAGATCAAGATCTTTGATGTTGGGAGTTTTGTGAAATAGTGAGTTTTGGCCAGCAGCGGTGCGCCACCCCTTGTGGTGGCGTTCTGGTGGCTTTCCGATCGTTTAAGGGACTGTTTCTGGTATTATATATCTTCTACTCGTCGATACGAGCGTTTCAATATATAATACGCAATTTTTGAAGTTCGTATGAATTTGTTATGATTTTTACGGTTTCGGACAGTTTGATTTATTCAATCCGTGAGGATCCGAGCGTCCGATCGACATGTGGTCTGGACATATCGATTGTGGAAGTATTCCGGAGACTTTGGGAAGTCTCGGAAGTGGTTTCGCCTCAATTGGCGTTACTTTGAAATTTTAGTTCGATTTGGGGATTTAAACTTTATTTAATTGTGATTCGTTGACTAAATCAAGGTTGTACTTCCTTAGGTGCTTGATAAAGAGCGTTCTGTAAGCAGTCTAGTGGTGTGAAGACGCAGCGGGAATTTCAAGGTGAGTAATCTCACAAGGTTCATTTACGAACGGAATTACCTTTATCGTTTCGAGAGTTATTTATTTAACTACAAAATATAGTTGGTATTAGTAGACATTCCTGAGCAGATGACTACGTGTGTGTATATATATATATTGACGTGAATATATATATATATATATATATATATGTGTGTGTTGTTGGATTTTGTTGATTTATGAAAACAATATGCATGAATGATGCTTTTTATTGTTTTGTGTTGTGGCTTTTCGGAAAACAAATGATTGTGGAATTGATGATTCGATTTGTTTTGAAAAGCGTTGAGATTTGTGTAACATTTTGAGTCCTGTGCGACTTCTTTAATGTTTTATTCCGAGACACTGAGAAATCCGAGGAATGAAGGTCTATGAGCAACCTTGGGCAGCATATCAGGTAATCACGTCTTTGGCTGGACGAGTGGTTACGAATTCAGTTAGAGCTCTAGTCTGTCTGCCAATTGTGATTCATGGGGTAACGGGGCAAAGTTATATCTAACTCATGAGATTACGTGTTTTTAGGGAACAAAGTGTGAGTTGCTTCCTTATTAACGGTTTTTAAGGGGACAAGGTGCAAGTTGTTTTCCTTATTAACGATCTGATTGAAATCAAGGAGTGAGTTGCTTTCTATGTTACAATCTGATAGAAATCAAGGAGTGAGTTGCTTTCTATGTTACGTTTTGATAGAAACCAAAGAGTGAGTTGCTTTCTATGTTACTTGCTTTTAGGGAATCAAAGTGTGAGTTGTTTTCCTTATTTCCAGTGTAAGTTGTGTTGATTGTTTTGAGTTACTCATACGAGCTTTCACAAGCTTACTGAGTTTGTTGTGTGACAATCCGGTGCACTATTCAATGGTGTAGGGATTAATCCTGCAGGTCAGGATAATCGTGGCTGAAGTTGGGGTAGCATACCTGTAGCTTAACGGTAGGAAGCCAATTTTATGACTTTACCGTTATTTGGACTTCCGTTGTAGTAAGCTCTGAGGAGCATTTACGTTTTATTTTGTTGTTGACAATTTAATTCGTAAGTTGTATAATATATAACTCTGTGGAGCTAGTGTATATTGACATAGTGGGTTTAAGGCATCAGTATATACTTGGTTTAAAGGGGAAAATGATTTCCAAGTATTTTGTATTGATGGCTGAACGATCACGCATGTATAATTATGGGATTGTATATCGATTTTTATTTATGTTAACAATCAGAGGCGTGACACTTCTAAAGAGAGCTTGAATGTGTGACCATAAATAGAAGAAAATTTCATTCTAGCATGAACATAATTTGATGGTTGTGGTGATAAAAAATTGAACCTCCATCTAGATTCATTAAGAAAATGCATGTATCCATAGACCACAAGGATGTTTGCTTGTCTGTATTGAGTAGCAGATTAACAAGTGGCCTTGTTAATTGCATAAAACATGATGTCAAGTATGGCTACATCTACTTAACTACGGAAATGAAATATTACTTGCTGCAGTGCTTTGCCACCACTATAAATTCTTGTCTCCAACTTTCATAGTTGAAGTCCCAAGTCTGCAACTGAATATGAAACTGTACTGAGTAAACAATATTAACAAGGAAGCCTCTGCTAGTTGCATCCAACAATAATTGTGAATAACACGAGCATGCTTGAATTGAAGAGTTGCAAGACGAACAAATTATCTGAATCACAACTTAGTCCCACCGTGATCGCCAAAATGTGAGGGTTCTTTTAGAATTAAGCATTGACTATGCCAAAATCAACGCAATAATTGATTAATGGGAAAATTTTGTGTGTGATTCAGATAATGAACAGAGCTTGAAGGCGTAAAGCGTGGTGTGGGAGCTAGAAATACATTGTTGTGAGAGAATTTGAGGGTTTTTAGATATGGGGATTCTGGAAAAGTGGATTTGAAGAAGGTTTGGGGAGAAAATGGCTAAGAGCTGGGTTTATGCTTGAAGGCTTGATTGCTTTGGTGCTTTTAAGTTTTCTAGGTTTTGCTCGATTATGCTCGATGCCAATTCCAGTCCCAAATCTCCCTTTATATAGGCTTCATTAGGAACACATGATTTCTGGATAAAACATTTCTTCTTCAACCTAGACATAATTTCTGTCCTAAAATTGGGGAAAGATGTGCTTACTTGAGAGATGAGGATTTGGGAGAAAGCAAAAGTTGCTACAGCGGGGGACAATCGTTGCAACAGAGGCAACCGTAGTGACATGAAACCTGGAACGAGGTAAACGAGGAAAGTTGAGAATTTTGCCCTCATGGTTTAAGGAAGAAGAAGAATGTTCTATAACTGGTCAGAAGGTTTGCCTTTCACTACCTAGCAGAAGGAATCGATTGTTCTTGAGGATTCTTAGTTCGATCTGTGTGTATACAATTGCTGCGGGGAAGAAGGCAAGATTACAATGAAGAGGAAGAAAGTTGGGCTTTGAGTTTAAAGAAAAAGGTTGGCCCAAATCTCATATTCACAATTTCACTATCGATTTAAGTCATTAGGCTTGGATTTTGAAATGCCCCAAACTACACCTCACCAGATTGAGCACGTGACAGTGCCGCGAGTCTCTAAAACATAAACCGAATACCCGATTTACGTTCTAGAGAACTGCAAGGCATTTTTGTTTGATAAATTTTGCGTAAAACGCACAGCGAAGATTTGAAATACTTTTGAGGTGAAAACTTCTTGAAATTACAAAATTCAATTTGTTCATCTAGAACTTTGTCATTTTCGAATAGTTGAGGAATAATAGACTTAACAACACAGTGACCATAACAAATGGCAAGGAACAAGATCGAGATTGACATTTGGAACCTGGTTTCCGTTAGAAGGAGTTATTGAATTCTGCACATCTAG
The DNA here is from genome assembly GCA_001662545.1 of Rosa x damascena. Taxonomy (NCBI): domain Eukaryota; kingdom Viridiplantae; phylum Streptophyta; class Magnoliopsida; order Rosales; family Rosaceae; genus Rosa; species Rosa x damascena. Next base: position 18,713 of record LYNE01002035.1, on the reverse strand, counting down.
CTCCATCCGCTACGATTCTGTTACCAATGCAAGGTACCTGCAACCACATTGTTGTAGGGGTGAGCGTTCATCCTCGCTGCTCAGTAGGGGCTTCACCCCGGTTAGGTTTGAAAACTTTTAACTTTAGTAGTGCACCAATATGAAAACATAATCAAACCATTTTACTTAAAGAAACAACAAACTTTTAAAAAAAATTCGACTCAAAACCGATGCATGAGACATAAATAAATACAGCGCTACATATTACCTGATGGCCGGTCCCATAGACCCACTACACGACCTTACCTCACATTATAATTTAAAACCAGGTAAGCGTAGCGAGAGCGTCCACTACCTAGCTACACACACAGAACTAGGTCGTCATTGCGTTCGCGCACCTCCAACCGGTGTAGCTAACCCTCCAGAGGTTAAGGGAATCGAACCCAAGGAAGTCAGTGTCACCCTTCGCTCTCAAGCCATCACACATTTTCTCACGGTTTGGTTAGTATGCATTGCATTTTAACATAACCAAGCCATTCAACACATCATGCATCATAACCAAATTAAATACGAAAATAACTAACCAAGTGAGTGCCGAATCCCCTACCTGGATTCCGAAACTTTACCATTTTGCGTTGTCCGCAATTCACGAACCTTCCATTCCTCGGGTGACTGGAGTCTTAAGTTCCGACATAGTAAGTGACTAAGTGTTAACAACTCAACGAATCAAATATTTAAAGTCTCGACAATTAAAATAGTCGTCCGACCAACTTTTTCTTGTTTAACTAGGATATGACCAACATTGACCCATAGTTGACCAATCGTGACAAGTTCGATAACTATCTAAATTATCGAACATTTTCCTTGGAACTAGAATATCAACCACTTACAACGAATTATGTCTTAAATGAAATTATTTCACTTTCATATTCCTTGCGCCCAATTTACTAAGGGCACCCAACATTTTAACATACCATGACGAACTTAGATAACAGAGTCTCATAGTGTAGCGTTCAACATGCAGACAAGCCAAGATAAATAAACCATGATTATGCCAAATTGCCAAGTCGATTTCACCTCTATCCAATATACCATAACATACCTTAGTTAATTTTCAATAACAAAAATGGAACTACCACGTGCAATTCAACCACACATATCCAAAATTTCCATCAACCACACATAGTCGAGAACCTTTAAACAATGATTTGATTCTCAAACTCCAACTGTTCTCAAGCAGCATCACCATTTATATGATTATTCAAAACCAAGCATTGAAGTTAATAACTGCTCAGCACAACCATCATCCAGTACATATCCACTCCAAATTCGAAATTCATGACCATCAAACTCACAGGAAATCATCGGATATCAAGTTCACCATTCAAAACTATATTCTGGACAAAACAACCAAGTCGCACAATTTGATTCTCATAATCCCCAAAGAGGTCATAACTAACCTTGGTATCAACTCGATGAAAGCAGAACCCAATTTCAGCATAATAGCTCCTCCGACGAAGAACACAGCAACGGGAGGAATTCTTCCAACTTAACCATTCAATTACCAACAAGCCGGTTAGCTTCCAAGATTGACAACCCAACCTCGAATTCAACAAGGAAGTAACGAGAATGGTTTACCTTAACTAGGTTAATCACGGCTCCAAGCAGAAAGCATTCTGATTTCAAGGTCGATAGTCTTGCTACTCTTCGATCACGCTCGAGTTTGCTTCCCACTTCTCAAATGATGAAATTTAGCGTGACCAAGCCCGAGTTCCTGCTCTAGGTTCATTATCAACGTCGGAATTAAAGCAAGGAGCCTAGAAAATCTGCCGTGCACGGTGGTTTCGACAGAACCCGTAAACACCCAAAACCAAATCGTTCAAAACTTAAACGATTTCAGAAACAAATCATAGTACGACGAAGAGGACGACGAGAGGAGTATTTTTCCTACCACATGCAGATCTTTCCATCGCCGGAATTTGTTGAAGAACAGCCGGAAAACACGAAGCTTCCCGACTTCGATTTTCTTCCCAGAGCCTCCGGCTGGACAATCTGACTCCAGAGAGACGTCGGCGACGAGGAGAGGAAGCTATTGATGCCGTTTCGCCGTCGCGAGGTGGATGGACGGAGGAGATTCCGTCGGATCTCATTTGCGGAAGCACTATTTATAGCCTCCTTAATTGAATTTCAACGGCTACGATGAAGAGGTGGGAATTTGGACGCCTCAGATTGCACCATGAGTTTTCTTTTTTACTTAAAATGAATTTCTATAATTCTCCAACTTTAGAAATTCATAATAAATAGTTCTTGAGTCCGAAAAATTTTCCAAAAATACTAACAGACTCTTGACATCGTGTACTTCAATGTCAGACCCTTAAATTGAAGATGTAACCTTGTGAAAAATTTCAATAATTTATCTCAAGCATCTTACTAATTACCAAGATTATAAATTCAGTCTAGAATAATTTCACTTTACTACCTTAAATATTTCTAGGGCTCACAGATCTCAGGCCCAAAACTGAGATCACCAACGACGCTAAATCAATAGATGAGCATTATATATTTCCGTAACCTTCCATATTACACTCACTTCTGTAAGCCCCAAGAGCATAGTTGTGCCTTGGGCCACATGCGTGACATGACACTTAATAAGGCATAATCGAAAGAGAATTACAAGATTGAGAGTTTTTTTCTAGCATAATGGGTTTTAAGCTATTAAAGCCCATAATTTATAATTTTACGTATTAATGTCATCTATATTTTTGTATTGGGCCTTGAATATCTATTGGGCATGAATATTAATTTTTTTGATATTAACAACTTGTGCCATAAAATGTGTGTTAGTCGAGGGAAGGGGGTGGTATTCGCATGTAATCAATCAAGACTTCAGACGTCAATCATAGAATGACTTCAGAAGTTTACTCCCTTTCTTTGAATTTCTCGCCTAGAAATGAAGATATATATTGAGAGGATTGTCGGATTGTCCTTTAGTTTTCGGAAGAAAATTTTACACTAAAAATATTATTCTAATGATTCTTTTTTTGGCATAACAGCTATCATGTATTAAAAAGAAACAGTGCAAATTACAAAAGAAGACCCACCTGGGCCAACTAAGACAAAACTGAAACAAAGGCCCAATGGCAAAGATACAAATTGAGTAGGCCATCACCTTGAAATCCAAAGGAATACTAAGCCATCACTGACTGCAATTTTTTTGATACAATCAAAATATAACCATGAAAACCTTATTTAATGCAATTCAAATCCAATCAGGTCATTCCTCTGAATGAAATAAAAGTTCATACACAAATAACAAAAACATCTCATCTTACAAAATAGGGACACCCATATCTTCAAACAAAAGTTTCTCTCTCTCACCTCGAGAAACTCTAAGGTCCAAAACCGCTTGAATCTCTTCCCGTTCGGCGCGCGCCCAGGCATCGGTGCTGGCCTTCGGCCTCGCCGCCGCCATGGGGTTTGCTGCCGGATGGGAGATCTACATGTCCATAGGAGTCGGTCGGAGGAATATGCACTGGCTTCGTCAGATGGTTCGGCTGGGAGGGTGGCGACGGCGGTGTTAGTGCTTTACGGTTCGGTAAACGATCTCTGCTGCTGGGTGTTTTGGATCGCCGGTGCAATGGTTCGATGGTGGTAGGTTTCGAGGCCTAGATTAGGAATTGTTTCTGGGCTGATGCATGTCGCGTCGGCCGGGCATGGAACGGCTTCGATCGCTGGGATGCTGGCCTGGCAGGGCGGCTCGTGGTGACGCCGATTGGGTGATGTGGGTTGGCCGAACCTTGGCTAGACGGTGATACACAATGGGGCTTTGGTGGAGAAGTTGGACTAGACCTTACTAGATTGATGGGCATGGTGCTATTCCTTAGTGGATCACCCTATTGGGCCACGAGCAGTTGGGCTTGGGTTCTGACCTAGTCCATTATTTTGGGCTAGGTTTTAGGCCCTTGGTCCAACCCTATATTTATTAGCTTTTGTCTAATTTCTATGTAGGCCTTTTCTGGGGCAGTCTAGTGGATTTTTTTCCTATCTAGTTTAGTATTGGATCTTGGTCTTGTCGACTTAAGTCTCAGTGTCTCTAAGTGTACACCAATTGAGGTCTCTAGGCGACTAAATTCACTGGTCTCAAAGTTAGGTTGGGAGGGTCAGATTCTTCTATTTTCTAGCGTCACCGGCGTAGTACCACAGAGGGATCCCGTTATGTCTACGATGCATTCAATGTCAAATGAGTGACCTAGTTCTATGTATCACTGTGGGTACTAACACATTTTCTTGTCTGTCTTACGGCAGCGGAAGGGTATGTAAGGGTCATTCTGGCTTTTGATCAATATATTGCCTTTTGTCTTCTTTCAAAAATAAAAATAAAAACATAAATAAATCTCATCTTACAAAATAAACAAATGACACACCTTTTTTTTTTTTTTTTTTTTTTTTTTT
>LYNE01002034.1:16450-38182 GCA_001662545.1 Rosa x damascena | reverse complement strand
TATTTTGCAGTCAGCAGCCTGGGGTACAGATGCCACCTCCTCGGCCTCGAAGAGGGGATCGAAACAATGGTCCGAGTGGACAACCAGGGAGAGGAGGTGGTAGCAGTGATGAAGGCAATCGTGGCAGGAGATACCGGCCTTATTAGTTTCAACAGATGAGGCTCCTTTCCTGGGTTGGGTGAAAGTAAAATGAGGACCTGTTGTGATTGATTGGTATGACATGTTACTTCAAACAAAAATAACAGAACCCCTCTCCCTTGTTGCTCTTTTTTCTATGGTAAAGACGGGGCGAAAGAAAAAGGCGGCTAGGATTAGGAAAGATGAGTTATTCCTTCATGTTGGTGTCTCAAAGCTTTAGATGTTTGGCCAAAAGGAAAATGCTTGAGAAATTGAGTTTCTAGGAATTGCCTCTTGTGCATTAACTTATCTATTTGTACTGCATTTTGTTTGGCATTTTTAATGACACCTACAAGAAATGGAATTTGACCTGTTGCTAGTGCATTTCGTAGAACTAGCCGGGACTCCAGGTTTGAATATCATAGTCTCGACTTTTGAGCGACCTTTGAGGTTTTTTCGACTGTAAGAAAGAACCCATGAAATGGTTTGCAAAATGAAAGATTCTAGTTCTTTTCTTAAAACTCTTTTTCATTTGGATTTGTAATCTTGCCGCTATAGAACCCTTTTTAATGATTGTCCAAGGGAGAATCTCCCTTCCCCAATTGAGTGACATTCTTAGCCAATTCCCCTACCTAAACCCGCACCAAGTAAACTACAATGTCCGTTTCATATTGTAATCATCATAAAACATAACTCGAGGAATGGGCCATCCATGTGTGCAATTTTGGTTGGGGAGATAGATTCTTTATCATAAGAAACCAATGACAACAGTCTCGTAGTATCCATTTCATGTAGTATCAACTATACTACTTATAGTTCACAATTCAAACCCTGCACTTCACTTCACTAGAAACCTCCCTACTTTGTTTCTTCTGTAAATGGCAGATCAAAGAAGTCAAGTAAGGTAAGCTTTTCAATTCAATTATCAAATTGAAGTTCAAAGATAGGAGGCTGTCATAAACTAATATGTAAAGAAGTCCAGATTCACCTCCAAACTGACAACAAAATGTTTAATCCAGAGGACAACAAATTTAATACACCAAAGAAAGTCAAGGCTGCCCAACAAGAAGCCAAACAATGAATAAGGAAAGAAAATAATCTTGACAAATGAACTGTATTCAATCACCTATCCCAAAATGTCCATCAATTTTTCTTCTTCTTTCTTTTTCCCATTAAACTTGAAGATAGGTAGTGCAGTGTTCCGATTGATTGTGACATAAATCTTCTATTTGTAAGCGGAAGATCCTTGTTTGTGAGCAAAATAGCAATTATTGCAACTTATAGTCTTGTACCAAGCAGGAAGAAGTGTCATGTTGACAAATGAACAAATATTTAATCAACTGTCCCCAAATAACCTTACAAAGGAAAGAAAAAAAATCTCATAAAACGTATACATGATAGAATCTGCGATTGATCGTGACAAAGTTTTCTATTTATAAGTAGGAGTTTCTATTCACGAGATGACAAATATTGCAACTTATTATAACCAAACAGAATGAAGTGCCATCAAAGCCGGAATATAACCTAGTAATTACAACATTGATCAAATAAATGTGTATAACACATTTATTTCAGCGAAAGTTACTGGAAGGTTCAAATGGTCTTGGAAGAAAGCTCCTGAAGACGCATTTCCAACTCATCCAATCTTCTTCCCCAATCACTCTTCAAACACAAGGGCCTCACTTTGCTATAGTCCACTTCATCCTCCTCCTCTTCCCTGTGCCTGCCCACAGACGATAACCCCTCCGCACTCGTCTTCGTTTTCTTCTTCCGAGTCTCTTTTCGTTTCTTGGCAGCTGCTTTCTGCATAGCGAAAAGCACTTCTGACCCGCTTATCTGGCGACTGCTGTCCTCTTGTTTCTGCTTCTGCTGTTTTGTGACGGCGGTAATATTGGTGGGTTTGGGTTTTGTGAGAAATGAACTGCCTAAGCCTCCCAAGTCTTGGCCTGGTTGTGGCTGAGACTTGGCGGAGACGACGGTGAGGGGAAGAGGGATGAGAGGGTGGAGTGGTGTTGGCGGGGACAGGTTGTGGGATGACCACATGGTGGTGGTGTGTGGTTTAGGTTTTCGGGTTGCTCCGGCCACATACATAAAGGGAGGTTTGGGTTATCTTCTCCAAGTTCTCTGTCGGATTTGCCCTTCTGGGTTGTCAACGGGTCGAATCCACGGTTTGGCCCGAGGGTTCAGGTCGGTTTAGCTTTGAATAGCGGGTGGGTCGGGTCAAATAATTTCGTTTCCTGTTTCCATACTTACATTTTAGTTGAAATTTTTGTTTAAAATAGAGAAATTACATTAATTGTATTTATAAAATTATATTTTTAAATAAAATTTTTACATAGACTAAACCAACTTATAATAAACTTATTTACAATGTAATATCTTTAAATATTATACATATATAATAGAATTATGATATTTAATATAAATAAGTAATTAAGTATTAGGTTGCTAAACTAAAATTTTCATCTATATGACTATATGTAATTATAAATGTGCTGTAAATTAATAATATGAATGTATTTAACATTTTTTTAATGGTTGAACTCAGTGGGAGGCTTGGCTATCATGCATTTTTCACTAATAATTAGAAAAATACAATTAGGGAGGGGGGGGACGTAATAGCAAAATCCCGTGAATAAAAATGAACAAGTTGTTAAAGGAAAAACACATTATGTGCCTTCGTCAACCTTCGTCAAAGAAACAGACGAAGAGGGAATCAAGGATTTGCAATCACATCACAATCAGCATTTACTATTATTAGTGTTAATCGATGTTTCCATTGTAATTTCATCCCTATATAAAGGGGCTATGAAATGAAATGAGTAGACAAATTCCAATCTATTTTTACTTTTACACAAGTAAAATTGTTTCTACCTATTTTTGGAAAATTGGCCTGTCAACCCTTCACCAATAGATTTGAAAAATATTGTGCTTTTATTGATGGTATATCAATAAAATTTCATTTTATGAGGTTTTAACTATAGGTGAAGAAATTTGAATGGAAAGAAATAGTGGCGCTAATTATTTCTCAGAATACTTAATGCAGAGATTTTATTGAGTTTAAAGGCATTGAATACAATATTGCAGAATTAAAAACAAATCAAGCATAATGGCATCTTAATTTCGATGATTAAGACCGAAATATTCGTTTAATTTTATTGTTCTTTCCTTCTTAAAGCTTACTGGTGCGCCGTTTACTTGGCATGGAGGAGGTGTCTGGTGTAGGCTAGATAGAGCAGTTGGGTCGCCAGCTTGGGTTGATGTCTTTGCAACTTCTAGGGTTACTAACTTGGCTCCAATTCATGGAGACCATGTTCCGGTGCTGTTGAGTGTTTGCCAAACGGTAGGGTGACAAGACGTCTTCTACGACGGTTTCACTTTGAGAGTTTCTGGGTTTAGCATGTTAGTTGCAAGCAGGTTATAGAGGAGGGCTGGGCTACTCTGATAATTGGTTCTCCTATGTTCCAAGTCTCTAAGAAGATAATGCATACCAGGTTAATTTGCACTCGATCAGTGGCAGCGGTCTACTTTTAGTGATCGTAAAAGGGAGATTGAGTCACTGAGAGGGCGCCTAGAAGGGATTCTGAGCCTCCCACACTCTAATCAATCCCATCAAGAACGTTTGACGCTGTCATCCAAGTTGGATAGCCTACTGCTTGAGGAACATAATTACTGGAAGCAAAGAGCTAAAGTCACTTGGCTAACAGAGGAAGACCGTAACAAAAAATATTTCCATCGAAAGGCATCTAATAGAAGGTCTAAGAACTGACTTTAGGGATTGTTTGATATATCTGGTGAATGGCAGAAATTTGAGTTTGGCATGGAAGCAGTAGTTTTGGACTACTTTTCTACTATATTCTCTTCGCAGGATTTTGATCCTGTATAGATGCATGAGGTTGTGGGTTTGTTATAGCCTAAGGTCACTAGTGAGATGAATGAGGTGTTGTGTGCTCCCTATTCTGCAGAAGAGGTTAAAGATGCTCTTTTTTCAGATGTACCCGACTAAGGCTCTGGGCCCGGATGGAATGCCTCCCCTCTTTTTCCAACAATATTGGGATGTTGTGGGGACTGATGTTGGTACGGCGGTACAAGATTTTGTTCACTCTGGAAGGTTATTGGGAGCCATTAATTATACTCATGTCTGCTTAATTCATAAGGTGAAGAATCCGATGTCTATGTCTGAGTTGAGGCCTATAGCTCTTTGCAACGTAATTTACAAAAGGGTAAAATCCTCAAATGGTATCCGAATTATCACCAAATGCACTTTTTAGTACCTATAAATTTTTAGAGAGTCTAGTGGTACCTACACTATTCCTCCGTTAGCCCCTATGGTACCTCCGTCTATTATTCCGTTAAAAATGCCTACGTGGCGGCCATGTGAGACTCATGTGAGTAAAATAACAAGGGTAAAATAGTATTTTCATTCATATATAGAATTATAGTATTATAATATATTGAAGGTCTATAATTAAAAAGTAATTTGACACATAAAAAATAAAAATAATACCCAATCCGTTCTTCCCTATTCTCGGGTTACTTGGGGTAATTAATTTAAGTATTTTGTTTGTGTTTAGTTATTTTTTATAAAAATTAATATATATTCATTTGGTCAACTAATGAGATAATTTTTTCTCAAACAATTAATAGGATTAACCAATGGAAGTAGTAAGTAAATGGTAAATGTAGATATTCACTAATTAAATTCAATTCTAGCTCTTTTTTTTTTTTAAACCAAGTTTAATTTAGTTTTATAAAAAAATTGTAAAAAAAATAGGGTTTTTACAATTTTATCCCTACTTTAACGGAATAATTGACGGAAGTACTAAAAGGGTTAACGGAGAGATACTACAGGTACTACTAGACTCTCTGAAAATTTGTAGGTACCAAAAAGTGCATTTCGTAATTGTTTGGGTACCATTTGAGGATTTTACCCTTTACAAAATTTTCTCCAAGGTTGTGGCTAACCGACTGAAGAGGATTCTTGACTTTTTGATCTCTCCTGCCCAGAGTGCCTTCATTCCAGGGAGGTTGATTACTGATAATACCTTGTTGCTAATGAAGTTTCCCACTTTATTCACAATTGGAAATCCAGCACAGAGGGAGTTATGTCTCTCAAACTAGACATGAGTAAGGCATATGACAGAATGGAATGGGGTTTTTTGGAGGTGGTTCTGTTACGGCTTGGGTTTGTTGAGAGCTGGGTCCATATCATCATGCAGTGTGTTACTACAGTCAAGTATTCTTTTTTTTATTAATGGGAAACCTTGCGGTTATCCATCTCCTTCCAGGGGTCTTAGGCAAGGGGACCCACTATCTCCCTACCTATTCCTGCTTTGTGCGAAGGTGTTTTCGAGGCTTTTAGAACGTAAAGTGGAGATGGGATTGCTACAGGGTATTCAAATTTGCCATGCAGCACCAACCATTCATCATTTACTTTTTGCCGATGATAGTTTATTATTTGGTAGAGCTCATCCGGAAGAATTCATGCATATTCAGTTTGTTCTATCAGAGTATGAATCAGCGTCAGGTCAACAGGTTAATTAGTCAAAGAGTAGTATAATGTTCAGCAAAAGGGTTAAGCCCACTCTATAGGGGCAACTAGCGAATTCCTTGGGTGTTAAGATTGTCCCTAAGCATGAGGAGTATCTGGGCCTTCCAACATTCTTGGGGCGGAATAAAACTGAACCGTTTGCTTTTATTAAAGAAAGACTCGATAAGAAGCTGGAAGGTTGGCAAGGTAAGCTGCTGAGTAGTGCTGAAAAGGACCTGTTGATTAGAGGAGTGGCTCAATCTTTGCCAACTTACTCTATGAACTGTTTCTTATTACCTCAATACTTTTGCGATTCCCTTCATCAGATGTGTGCACTATTTTGGTGGGGAAGTCAAGCTGAGAATAAGAAAATCCATTGGCTATCCTGGTCTAAACTTTGTCAACCTAAGGAGCTTGGGGGAATGGGGTTTAGGGATCTACATGCTCATAATTTGGCTCTTCTTGCGAAACATGGATGGCGGTTGATTTGCAATCCCACCTCTCTCCTTGCACGGTTATATAGTGCTAGGTACTTCCATCATGCAAATATCTGGTGTAGTCATTTGACTTCTTCTCCTTCTTCTTGTTGGTGAGGGAGCTCTAAGCTTGCTCAAGAAGGCATACGATGGCAAGTTGGTGATGGTGCGAAAATTAGAGTTTGGGACGACCCATGGATTCCCAGGCCAGTGTCTTTTAGACCTTTTTTTGGTAGTAATGTTGGCCCAGTTTGGGTTAAGGTGTTAATTTTGCCCAGACAATCTTGGGATTCTGAGTTGGTAAGAGCTAGCTTTGATCAAGAGGATGCAGATGTGATTTTAGCTATTCCTTTGAGTCACCGTAGTGTTTCTGACAGATTGTTTTGGCATTATGACTCTAAAGGTAAGTTTACAACTAGGAGTGCATATTTACTTGCCTTCAATCAATTGCATGAGTCTTCCTCCGCCTCGGAGGCAGGTAACTTGACTAGTTTCTGGAAGAAGATATGGTTGGCCAATGTTCCTGGTAAAATTAAGGTTCACTTTTGGAAAGTATGTTCTTTTATTTTACCCACAAGCTCTCAACTTCGGCTTCGTAGAGTTCCAATAGCGGATGGGTGTTTCTTTTGCAATGCAGAGGAGGAAACGATTTTGCATGTGTGTTGGGAGTGCCCTTTTGTGAAGGAGCTACTGGGTTTGTTTCCAGTTTTAGGGGTTGTACGGCAGCTCCATCTACCTGTGCAAGGTACAGTGGTGGATTGGTTGTCTACGTGCTTGAAGTTATTGGCCAAGGAAGGTGTTTCCTTATTGTTGATCTTGGTGTGGTTTGTCTGGAAGGCAAGGAATGGACGCCTTTGGTCTAGTAAGTATATGTCTCTCAACCAACTTGCATTCCAAGTCAATTCTTTTCATCATCTACATATGTCAGTGAGGTCTGCAGCGAGATGCCCTAGACTTAGGGTCGCAGAACAGTGGCGATGTCCAGCTATTGGATGGCTCAAAGCCAACTGTGGCGGTGCTTTTGATCAATTATCTCACACGGGCGGTGTTGGGGTAATTCTAAGAGATAGTTTTGGAACTGTGGTGGGAGGTGTGTGCTCCAAGGTCAGGTATGTGTTGACACTGGAGACTGTCAAAGCTTTGGCATGCAAGGTTGCTTGCCAGTTGGTTTTGAGATATGGCCTTTCTCCTGTCATGTTTGAATCAGATTGTCAGGGGGCAGTCAATGCTATTACTTCTTCTAGTGAGAATACATCAGTTTTGGGAAGGATTTATGATGATATCTCTGACTGCTTGGAGACTTTACCAAGTTCTCTTTTTTCCTATATTTGTAAAGATGCTAACAGGGCGGCTTTGAAGCTAGCCAAATTCACTCTAGCTTCTGATTTTGACATGTATTGGAATGGGTTTGTTCCCATCAAGATTAGCGGCTTCATGGCCACATTATGTACACAATAGTTCTGTTATATGAATACATACTGACGTCCTTCCTAAAAAAAAAAAAAGCTTATGTTTGTAATTGTATAAATACAACCCTCTATTTCATTGTAAGTGGTCCCCCACTAACACAACTCAATTTCAATACATAAAATTCTAGGGGTGGGCATGGGCCGGTTATTGAGTGATACTGAACCCGATACCGAAAATATGATTTGGGACGGGCCGGGACGGGACTTGGTTTTTTCAAAGTTTAGGGATCGGGTCGGGTCGGGCCCGGGCCCATTTCGGGATCCCAGACCTTTTTTTTTCCCCCTATACACACACTCACAAGTACTTAACACTTATCCAAATTTTCCATATTTCAATCATTATAGGATGCATATGTCCTCCTAGAACTACAACTTATAAGTCTACACATTCAATTTTGCCTTAAAAAAAATCAAACAATGTAAAATGACAAGAAGAAATGATCTAATGTGGATGGACAATATGTACAAACTGCAAACAACTCAAAAACTGGAATTCTGTAATGCAGGAATTTAGTAATCCAGTATTGCAGATTATGCAGAAATGCAAGAATTTAGTAATGCAAGAATTTAGTAATGCAGGATTGCAGTATTGCAAATTATGCAGTAATGCAATATAACAACCAAGTCAAAAACTGGAATGAAGGAATGCAGTAATGCAAATTATGTAGCAATGCAGTATAACAACCAAGTCAAAAATTAAAAATTAAAAATTTAATTTAAATGGGACGGGACGGGACTACCCGGTATCAATTGGGCTAGTACCGGTACCAAGCCCGTTTCCACGGGACGGGCCCAAACAGTAAATTTCAGATTTTGATCCCGGCCCATACCGACGAATTTCGGGACGGTTTTGGGACGGGACCGGGACTTTGGTTTTGGGTGCCCAGCCCTATAAAATTCTCGACAATATCTTTTCATTCTTGCTCTAGCCTAGTAAAGATCTAAGAAACATTCCGCAATTTTTCTTCTTGCACTTTACCTTTAAGCCTTTTATGTTATTTGTTCTTTAAGATATTTAATTTCTTGCTCATTTACTTCACACATTTTATTTTTCCGCAACATATAAAAAAATCACAAAAAAAAAGAAGCAATAAGGTCGATTAAAATGCCGAAAGTCCTTGTTAAGGCATACAAACCTAGAGGCTGAGGCAGTTCACTGCTCGGCCCACAATCACTTGAAGAAGTCAGATCAAGCACAAATATTAATCAAAATCTCACTTAGCTAATTGGCCACGAGTTTGCATGCTCGCGTAATTCAGAAGAACAATTGGACGCAAGTCTCTCGGCCTCTAATTTGGGCCGAGATGATTTTGAGGCAAACAACAACAAAATGAATATAAAAAATCACTATAAAGTATCAATAATAAGAGTTATTACAATGTGATTCAATCAAGCTGGTTGGACTGCTTTCATTTAGTATCATACAATATTTGATTGCAGATGAAATCAAAAGACAATATTTTCTCTATGAAGTAAAACTAATTGTCAGTTACTTATAAAATTTCGGTGTGAATTTTTTATATATGCTATTTAAGTGTAGATATTTCAAAAATTAAGAATTTCCAGGAAATGAATGAAAATTTCAAGAAACTTCTGATGAAAATGATATAGCATATGAATTTTGTCTCGGTATTTCAAAATTACAGAAATTAAGGTAGTTTCGGAGAAATTTCAATCCTTGAGTCAATCTATAATTGTGTTTGCAGATCAAAAGTCAAAAGATAATATGAGTTTCTCTCCTTTCTATTGTGCCTCATAAACTAAGCATTTAGGGTTTCTATTCATGGCTCAATTTTGTCATAGCCGGGAGATCCCGGTGAGTCATTTTGTAATGTTACCTACATTTACATTCAATGGATTGACGTCCCATTTGGGTTTCTCCAAAAAAAAAAAAAAAAAAAAAAAAAAAAAAACAAACAAACAAACCATTTAGAAGTATGCTCTTTAAATTATTGTGATGTCTATGAATGTGTAAAATGGTTGCTTGATTGAGGGTCATTTGATCTTTCAGATTGTTACTTACTACTATTTATGAAACGAACCCTAAAAGTCACGTTTATAGAAGGGGCATCCAAATTATGTGTTAAGGGAGCACAATATAAAATCAATCAAAGTTTTAAGGTAGAACGGATCCAATATCAAGATTTACTATTTTTTAAAGGCAAAATATTTGAGAAATTCTTGGATATCATACCCTGAGAGTAAGGTATCGCTGAAAGACTCCCAAAATGGCCATAGCACAGTACACACTCCTGGCCATTTAGCCTCTTACCTATAGGGCTTATACGCAGTCGAGTTATTTTACTCAACTTTGACACTCTTTACTCTGCCAAAATTATTACTCGATTGATTTCTACGTCGGAGATATATGGGTTCTCTCTCCTGAATGTGATCCTCACGACAAGACAGGATCATATGTCCTGACCTATGCGAGTTCACCGAATCACCGGATCCCCGGAAAACAGTAGAAACAAGTTGTTTCAAACAACTAACAACATCAAAGCTGATCTCGTAATCAGAGTTCTAATTCTCCTCCCTTGTTTATCTGCAGTCAACCTAACTTTGTTAGACACTAAGCCAAATTTTAACAACAATTAAACCAAATCCTACCCAATATAAATGCTGTCCCAAACAAAGTATTGAATGTGAATTAATTCTGATCGGCATTCCTAATTCTTGGAGAAGTCAGTGTCGAGTAAATGCTAGTGAAAGCGTTGCAAACTTGCAACTTACAAACCTAATGACAGCTCGTTTTCCAGTTTTTCTTTCATTCTTAAAATATAAAATGGAAATTGACTCATCAAAATGGTCATGCTTGTGTTGAAGCCTATTAAATTATGGACACATCCAGAATTTTGGATCGCTTACTTGCTACCAACTACCAACCTCTGTTATATGTCCCAATCATATTGCTCATCAACAAAGAAGAAAAATTCTCAGTCAAATCCAATAATGCATCATTGGCCTAACCAAGCTTTTCTACTGGCTGCTTTGGCCACCACGGCGGCCGCCGGGGATTTTCTAAATATATGAGTAAGGTTATCTATTGAAGAGTTGTACATATTTATTTTTACAATGTAATGGCGGTACATACAAGCACCTATAGCTATTAGCTCGTAGTCTACATTTCAAAGTAGAACTTTAGTTCCTCTGCTCACATCGTTTGTATCAGTAGTAGTTATGTCAAAAATTATATCGTGTTAGATTTGCTCGAGTTATTTTTTAATAAAACTTCTGAAAATTAAGTCTTAGAAAGTCGTCAATTGTGTTTCCAAATTTCAATGTGATTATTTAAAAGTAGTTAGAGTTTTATTTCTCTATTTCTTTTAATTATTTTCAGTAGAATAATGTATGATCAGCAAAATTACACATAATGATTCATTCAAGTGGGGCTTTTAAAAAATTTATTATCAGTAATTCAATCTTTTTTAATGGAGCAATGAAGCACATCTAAAACCAACCTACCCAACTCATGAAAAAATTCAAAGAGACAAGAAATGCGGATATTCTTAGCCAGTGGCGACATATCTCAAACATAAATGAATGAGTCCTAAGCATTTCAGTCTCCCTAAGCAAACTGAAAAATCTAAAATTAAAAAGAAATTTACAAGCCCAAACCTAAACCCTATAGTAGAGCCCAAAACCGCATCAAGGAAATCAAGGCATAACCTAAGAGCCAAAACCAAAATTCTCTACTTAGCCACCTTCAAACCACCACACTATTTGTTGGTATCGTCAGCACTGCTGGATATCCTCGCCGGAAGTATGTCGTTGATGGCAACACAAAGCGAAACCTGCCAATGATCACGGCTAGAGCAATTGATCACTGCCGTCGACCATAATGCCTATGTCTTCTTCGTGGTCGCCGTTAGCCAACAACACATCGTCCACACCACCAATCATTGCAAAATTTTATCCATCACAAAACCCACCCTAACCTCCATGAAGCAAGATCACCAAGGCTCATCACAGATACCCAACCACTG
The DNA here is from genome assembly GCA_001662545.1 of Rosa x damascena. NCBI lineage: Eukaryota > Viridiplantae > Streptophyta > Magnoliopsida > Rosales > Rosaceae > Rosa > Rosa x damascena. The sequence goes on along the minus strand of LYNE01002034.1, from coordinate 26,604 downwards.
CTCCCGCCACCAGGATTATCTAGTAGCAACCAATCAAAACCTATGCCTTAAATGAAACCAACACCAAGGACACAACCCAAACTTGATCTCATCGCAAATCTATCACCACCAAGAACTGCAAAGAAGAAAAAAAGTAGACCAATACCTACAAAATTTTCATGACAAAGCGACATAAATGATGTCAGAAAATACTTTTTCCAACCCTAATGGCTTCGAGGTAGTTTAAGTTCTTTTGTTAAGAGTACGTAGTTGATATTCATTAATATTCCCATTTATGTTCATTTATATAATTGTACAAACAGATAAAATAAATATTTTCCAAATTCTCAAACAAAATATTCAACATACATCAAATTGATAAGCATAGTTAGTTAAAACACGTATATATCCAGACCAAATTTATTTTAGTGTCAAGTATAAAAGTTGTTCCTCTTGCTATGCTCCTCATTTTGACCTGATCTTGCTGATTTTGAGGTTGGTTGGGCAGCACGTGGGGCTTACTAGTAGCCGCTTGTGAGGCGAGTCAGGCCACTTCTGGAGCAGTTCTTTGCTCCATTAGCCTTCGTTCGTCGATGCAAACATGTAGGTGTGTTTAGTTTTGTGATTGCTAGACATTTTGGATGAGTTAGGTTATTTTCGGTTTCAGTTCGTTCGATTTTCGATTAGTGAGGATCCAACTGTTGGATCATCCTTTCGTTTATGCGATTTGATTGTAGCAGTTTTTCAGAGATCTTGTGGTGTCTTGGGAGAAGTTTCATCTCGATTGATGTAAACTTCAGTTTTTAGTTTGAATGTGTGTTTTGGACTTTAAACTTTTTTGTGCGTTGTGTTGTAATAAAGGGTAACCTTGATATGATTAGGTGCTTGACGAAGTCGTTTGAGTGGAGCTTGATGGTTATGTGCTTTATCTCGTGTGGTGTGTGAAGACACAGTGGGATTTTGAGGTGAGTAAATCTCACGTTGTTCTGAGTCATGACAGAGTCTATTGTTTTGTTATTTAAATTGTTATTATTTTATTATTTAAATTGTAATTGATTTGTTATTTAAACTGTAAACTATAGTTAATGTTAGTGGCATTCCTGAGAGGATGACTACGTGTGTGTGTGTGTGTGTATTGACGTGAAATATATATATTGTTGAAATTATCTTTTGGTGTAAACAATTTTAGTGATGTTGATCATATTATTGTTTTTAGATTTGACACTTTGAAGAAAACAATATATTGTGAGAAAGATGATTTATATTGTTTTAAAAGTGTTTTGAGTTGTGGAAACAATAGTTGTACGTAAAGTGTACAATTGTGATATCGTTTTATCTGGGTTTTGTGAAACATTTTCGGTCTAGTATGACCTGTTTAAATGTTTTTGGTCTTGTGTGACCATGAGTCTAGTGTGACATGTTTATATACTTTTGGCCTTGTGTGACCATGGGTCTAGTGTGACATTCTTAAATGTTTTCGATCTAGTGTGACCTCTTTGAATGTTTTCGGTCTAGTATGATTATGGCGAGGAAATCGGGAACCATGTCTTTGGTGAATGATTATGAAATCGGGATATCTTGCTCTTGGGTGAATGGTTATGATCTAGTCAAAGCTCTAGTATGTCTGCCAATGTATTCATGAGCATAATTGCGCAGTTATTGGGACTCATGAATAACTTTTTAAAAGAATGTTGATTTTGGTGTAAAGGATATCGGTTGTCGTGGAGTTTATAATCATTGTGTTGATTTGTCTTCCTCGAGTTGGAAAGGTGATTTTGTGGTGTTATGTGAAGTTGCTATATTTGATTTTAACATAATCTCCTGAACTAAAATATATGCAGAGATTACTATTTTTCTGAATTGATTGATTGTAGTGTAATCTCCTGAACTAAACTATGTGCAGGGATTATTATGATTTTAGATTGTGTGATTAAGTGATCTCCTGAACTAATTTCTATGTAGGGATTACTAGTTACTTGATTTAATTGTGAGTGCTTTACTTTCTTCGTGAAGTTATTGCTGAGATTTTAAATGATTTAAAAGGTTACAGTGGTGCTGAGTGTTCTCTGTGAAGAGAAATGAAAGTATTTATGTGCAATTGTGGTTGCATTTTAAAATGATTTAAAGTGTACGATGGTTATAGAGTTTTTGTTAACCGAATGTTGAGTTGAGAGTCAGAGCATGTGGGTTTTAGTCATGAGTTGACTTACATGAGCATGATATTGAAGGATGTGAAATTGATGATTGTTGTTGTGATATATGCATATCTATTTGTTAGGTTGAGATTACTTAAGCATGTGTTGTCTGTTATGTTGGTTTGAGTTTACTCACACAAGCTTCATAAGCTTACCAAGTTTATTGTTGCAACCCGGTGCACCATTCGATGGTGTAAGGTTTATCCTGCAGGTTAAGGTGAACATGGTTCGAGCTGAGCTGCATGGCTAGTCTAGACCTCGAAAATCAACCGGGCTATGTCTAAACCAATGAGTTAAACCATAACTAACCCTAAAAGAGATGCAATTAGAAAAAACATGAGATACTTGAGCTTCATGGACTGCAAGAAATTCTGCAATCTTTGTCAAATTTTGATGAGTGTCCTTGTTGAGTCTCTCCTTATCCATGTCAATATTATTATTATACATTGAGAATTGTGTCACTATGTGTTTGTGAAAATGCCAGAAACACAACAGTACTACTTGTCTTCAATTAATAGCTATCTTCAATATATAGAGGGCTCTTCTAGTAAGGGATCTTTTTTTGTGTGGCCATTTTAAGGGATCCTTTATGGGACCCACTTTTCAATCGCATTTTGGTATATCTACCATTCAATTTTTAGGTCCAAATATATAGATTACTTCTGTAAAGTTTCAACCAAATTGATGATTGTTAAGGTATCAAACTAGACTAAATCAATTGATGAACCGTATATGTCAAAACTGAACCATCCATATTTATAATTATAAATCAAAGTTATGAATGCCTTAACGATTATCAATTTGGCTTAAAATTTGCAGATGTGATCTACTCATATAGACCTTAAAACTGAACGGTTGAGATGTGGATATGTGATCGAAAAATGGGTCCAATAAGTTATATATATATATGTGTGTGTGTGTGTGTGTGTGTGTGTGTGTGTGTGTGTGTATACACACACACAATCTGGCTACGGTGCGGACGTCCGTACCATGCGGACAATACAGATTTCCCGTTTTCTCCCACTTTCCGATCACGTTTTAGGTCCTAATGTATAGATCACCTTTGCAAAATTTCAGCCAATTTGGTGATCGTTAAGACATCCAAAATTGCAAATTACAACATTGTACACGAACGGTTCCGGTTTGACAGATTCAGTTCGTTCGTGTAAATTGCAGTTTTGGATGCTTTAACGATCACCAAATTGGCTGAAATTTTGTAGAGATGATCTATACATTAGGACCTAAAAACTGAACGGTTAAGATCAAAATATGTGATTGGAAAGTGGGTGAAAACCGGAAATCAGTACCCAAATTTCGATACGGACGTCCGCACCTGAGAAAAATCCTATATATATATATATAGGATTTTTCTCAGGTGCGGACGTTCGTGAGTTTCTAAAACTGCGGATGAACTCTTCTTAGCCGTTGATTTGTTTAAATGAAAAGCAACGGCCAGATGAGGAAGCTTCCAATAACAATTGCGTCAAATAGATCTGGTACGGCAACCCGACTCCTCAGTCTCACCCTCAACGACAAAACCAGAGTCACCATCTCCAGTTCTCCACCCAAAATCCATGTCTTCCCACCATTGATGTATGAAACTCGCCTCAGGTTGCACGATTGTCATAACCAAAGCTTCATTCTTTTTCTTTCTCTCACAAAAATTGCAGTCCTCTGATGGTATCGACCTCCCTTGGAGTTTTCACCCCCAAAATTGGGGACTTGGAAGCACATATAGTCATCTAGAGTTTTTCTCGAGTATGGGTTCCCTCTTTTCTTATACTTTTGATTTCCAATTACAAAATTTAGGGTTTTTTTTTTTAATATTTTGATACCAAATACCAGAATTGAGATTTTTCCTTTCAATAACTAGTTAGCGAATCTATCCGTTGATGTATCTATTGTCCTTAGTTTTTATTGCTTCTATGTGTATGAATCAAGCTTGCTAGTGTAGATTTCATTAACTCTGGAACTTCTATCACTTTATCTGGTTTCCACAAGTGTGTAATATTTTCTGCGACTTAGAGAGCTTTATGTTTGTTTCTTATTTTTGATAGAGTTTTTGGGGTTCATGGTCATTCTTCAATCGATGTTAATTTCTTATTTTTGATTCTTCAGGAAACAAGTCATCAAGGACAATCCAAAAAACACCTGGAACAAGACGAGTTATGGTGTATTTGATTCTTCAAGTTTTGGATGCAAGACGATTTCTATCTAGATCTGGTGGATTGGTTTTCGCATATGATATATTGGCTGTGGGTTTGGGAATCTGTTTATTTGTGTAATACTTTTAGTAGTAAGGTGAGCTCTTAGCTCTACAAAATCAATGTATTCACTTTGTCAATATAATGTGCATTTTCTGAGAACACAGAGCTGTGATCGTGCCAATCTGGAAGGTTCTTTTTATTTTGTACTTCATAGTATTATGGAAGGAATGAAATCATTCTACATGAATGAAATCAGTCTACATGAGTGTTGTATTATACCACATTGAGAAATTGTTAGCAGGTTTAGCTTTAATTTGGGTGCATTTTGTTTTCTTGGTTGTGGTTGTTGTTTTGTGCATTTTTTAAGAACACATAGCTTTACTTGTGCAATTCTGGAGAAAGGTTAGCTTTCTTGGTTGTGGACTTGTGGTTGTTGTTTTCCTGCAATTTGTTATTTCTGGTATCAGCAGGCACCACTGGCAGCAGACATTTATTAACAAACAAGGTTGTTTTAGTCCCAAATTGCATACAGCTGCAGAATTGCACTTTTGATCCCATAGTTCCTTATTCATTTTCTGGAACCATTACACAAAATGAAACATCATATTTTCAAGAACCATTACACAAACAAAATGAAACATGATCAATTCATAACAAATTATTGACTTTGAACTTTTGCATCTACATTGACATGATAGTTAAATGCAAACAAACTCAAATGCAAGACAACAGAGCGAAAACCATGATGGTCACATATATTTTCTATTTCATAACCTTTGAACTTTTGCATCTACATTGACATCAAGTACTTTGCTTCCTTTGCATTTTCTTTTCATTTGCGTAATGCAAAAAGCTACCCGTGGAAAGCATGGAGCCGATCTCTTTGCTCAGAAAAGAAGAAGAAAAGAATGGAATACAACATGTTGACATTCCGAGGCTAAAAACTCAATTTACATTCACAGAGAAACGAGGAGACACCTATATCTCTGCCCGAGTATGCATCCCTTCGGAATTGGAAAAGCTTGTATAATTAGCTTAGAGGCTAGTCAGGGTCAAGAAGCTGTCTTGGTTGCCAGAATTGGCTGCTGACAGTTCCCAAATCTTGTTTCATTTGTATGAGTCGCTTCTTAAGGCTGTATTCCTCTACCTGCTTTGATGAAGAATCAGAAGTTAACAGAAACCAGTTATTTCATAAGAACTAGGACACAGAATAACTTGGAGAACACAAGGCACTACTGAGCACAGAAGAGAATGTAGATTTGACAAAAGCCAGAGGCTGAAATATTTAGTTGTTGTGTTACTAAAGAAAAGTATTTACTGTTTGTTAAAACTTATGGCCACATTATTATACCAGCATAACTGCTGCTGAATCCAGCAATGCTTCACATTCGTCAAGCATGGCTTTCTCTTACGCTGCTACAACATCAACTCCCTCTTCCATTAGAGAGATGGATTTTTACAAAGTAGTTCCTATTACTGGATAACAAGACCAGTTGATAGCTATATTGAGCACTTGGTCCACATGAAAAAGAATTTTAGAATGCATCAAACTACTTAGTGGATGATAAGCAAATCACTACTGCAAAAATCTATTGTGAAGACATGATCAGTCCACATCAATTCATAACAAATTATTGACTTTGAGCTTTTGCATCTACATTGACATGATGGTTAAATGCAAACAAACTCAATTGCAAGACAACAGAACGAAAACCATGATCAGTCCACATCAATTCATAACAAAATGAAACATCATATTTTCTGGAACCATTACACAAACAAAATGAAACATGATCAGTCCACATCAATTCATGACATTATATTTTCTGGAACCATTACACAAATAAAATGAAACATGATCAGTCCACATCAATTTATGGCATTATATTTTCTGGAACCATTACTCAAACAAAAATGAACCACATCAGTTCATAACTAAGCCTGGCATTTTAAAACAAAACAAGACTGATCATGTACAAAATTTCATTGTTCCAAGAATCTTCCGAGTATTCAACTAACCATTCACAATTGAAACCATGATCAGTCTGTACATGATCAGTCTTGTTTTGTACATCAACGAATCGATTCGCTAACTAGTTATTGAAAGGAAAAATCTCAATTCTGGTATTTCGTATCAAAATATTAAAAAAAAAAACCCTAAATTTTGTAATTGGAAATCAAAAGTATCAAAAAAGAGGGAACCCATACTCGAGAAAAACTCTAGATGATTATATGTGCTTCCAAGTCCCCAATTTTGGGGGTGAAAACTCCAAGGGAGGTCAATACCATCGGAGATCTGCAATTTTTGTGAGAGAAAGAAAAAGAATGAAGCTTTGGTTATGACAATCGTGCAACCTGAGGCGAGTTTCAAACATCAATGGTGGGACGACATGGATTTTGGGTGGAGAACTGGAGATGGTGACTCTGGTTTTGTCGTTGAGGGTGAGACTGAGGAGTCGGGTTGCCGTACTAGATCTATTTGATGCAATTGTTATTGGAAGCTTCCTCATATGGCCGTTGCTTTTCATTTAAACAAATCAACGGCTGAGAAGAGTTTATCTGTAGTTTTAGAAACTCACATACGTCCTCTTTTGAACCCTCCAGTATATATATATATATATATATATATCCTATGCAGAGCGAGGTTAGGGTTTAGAGTCACTTTTCGGTTGCATATCCACATCTCAACCGTTCAGTTTAGGTACTAATGTACAGATCATCTTTGCAAAATTTCAGCTAAATTTATGGTCGTTAAGGCATTGATAACTGCTTTAAAGCTAGTATGGTTCAGGTTGGACAGATTCAATTCGTCCATTAGTTTAAGCAAGTTAGATACCTTAAAGATATTACTAGATAGGGCTATATACTATCTATAGTTATAGATAGGTATGCTTATTATGATAAATCTTAAAAGCTTATAAAGCTTGACTTACAACCATATTATAGATTACACAGAATTTAAAATGAATGTTTTAAATTAACAATAAGAGAGTCTCTATTAATCTTGCTCTCTTTATATTAAGGAACAAGATAGCTAAAAGTTAAAATGGATGGTCACTTAAATTTGGTGTAGTTGCTAAATTTTTTTTAAAAAAAAACACTAAATATGCTCTTCAAAATAGCTATTGAGTCCCTATAGAAAGTTTGCTAAAAATGATTTAAGATAAAATATAAAGGGTTAAATACTGTTTACTCCCTGAACTTTTATCCAAAAAACATTTCAGTCTTTGTCATTCTAATTTCACACGTTTACTCCTTGTACTCTCAATTTTGGACCAATAGGTCAATTCCGTCATACTCAGTCCAAAAATTCCATTAAATCGCTGACGTGGCAATTTATCTGCGTAAAAATGTCTATAATACCCTCACTCATTTTTATTTATTTTTTACTTTTTGGTTTTCTCTTCTTCCAGCTCTCCTCTATCCAGCTTCCAGTTCTATTCTTCAATCTTCATCTGATTCATCATTCTTCTTTCTTGTTCGCTTCTTCTTCTTTTGATTCTTCTTTCTTCTTCGTCATTGCCTTTTCTTTAGAATTTCTACTTCATTCTTCTTTCCTGTTCGTAGCTCCTTTTTTTTCTTTTTTTTTGAAAACTTCATCTTCTTTTGGTCATTTGTGCCGACCTATTGGATTCTTCACCCTTACCATTCTTCACAAACCAAACTTTTCAAGGGTCAAGAAAACAGAAAGTATACCAGTCGAGCAATTAAACACCACACTCTACAAACCCAACGCACACAAATCCCACACCTTTGTTTCCAAAACTGAGCACAAGAACATCAACAAGTGTGAAAAATCCCAAATTTTGCAAACCCAGCTATGGAAAATCCCATTATTTGTCAATTAAGCTTAAAATCCCAGATTCTGTAAACGCAGATGCTTAGTTCATCTCCAAACCCAGATTCTCCATTTATCTAATCATGACAATCAAAATCAAAGCAAAACCCATGAACGGAAACCCACAAATTCAAGAACTTTGGCAGATCAAAACTCAATACTCAATCCCAGTCCCTTTTCATCCTCTTCATTATTAACAAACAAAAAAAATCAAAAATAAACTCACACCTATATCCATACCCATACCCAATACAGTTACAGAACAAGATGGCGGCAGGTACTATCGTTTGGCTGTTGAATTTCAGCAATAGGGAGAGAGACGAGCAGGACGACGGTCCCGAACTTGAACTTGAAGAGCGAGAGGTCGCGGCTGGACTCCTTGAGGCTGGTCTCGAAGTGATCGATCTTCTTGGTCTTGGTTTCGACTGTGAGATTGTTTGAGTATTTGAAGCTTGAGAGGAAATAAGGGGTCACCATTGGAAGAAGGTGAAAGGAAATTTGATGGGAAAAGCTTGGAACGAGTTTGATCTAATGAAGAAGAAGAGAAAACCAAAAAATAAAAAAATAAAAATAAAAATGAGTGAGGGTATAATAGACATTTCAATGCAGAAATATAGCCACATCAGCGATTTAACAGAATTTTTGGATGGAGAGTATTGGAATGGACCTATTGGTCCAAAATTGAGAGAACAATGAGTAAATGGGTGAAATTAGAAGGACAAGGACTGAAGTGTTTTTTGGGTAAAAGTTCAGGGAGTAAACAGTATTTAACCCAAATATAAAATATAATTGACAACCCAAATATATAAAATATAAATTAACAAGTTAACGGCATGTGTACCTCCCTCTCAGCTGCTCTTGGTGTCGGCGGGCTTGCTCGACGATGCTTGTGTTCTATTAGCTGTGACCTCTGCTTCTTTATGGCTTTTGCAGTTTATGGTTGCTGCGATGATGGTGGTATGGCATGGTTTGTAAAGGCAGGAACTTTGGCTCGAGTTGTGGGTTGGATGAAGAAGCCAGATCTAATTGTCACCGCTGGTTGTGGTGATGATGGTTCTATGGCCTTGTTGGCTGCGAGGGCAGGGATAAGTGATTGGGGCTTTGCAGATTCTAGTAGCTTTGAAGCCAGTATTAATGGCAGGCTGGTGTGGATCCAGACTCCACTGAGGCCGTTGGTGGTGAAGGCGGTGCGGGTCTGCTCGGGGTCAGAACCAACTGAGGGTTCTTTACCTTGGTTAGTGATCTGGATTGTTGTTGCTATTAATGGCAGTGGCGGTGCTGACGCTTGTACAGACGTACACATGATCGATTTCTGACGACAAAGGCGGCGGCAACACTATAGAGGAGGTTGTCTTCTCCTCTAGGGTTTGCCCTAGTTGGGTTGGCTGGGCCTGTTATTGGGCTATTTATCTAATTTGGGCCTTGGAATGGGGAAGGATTGGTTTGGGCCGAGGTTGATTGAATGACAGAACCCGCCCCAGATTTCACCCTGAAATCTGAAGTGGCCCTGCGGGGTCCACCTTAGAAGAAATTCTTCCAAAAATTTGGCAGAACTTCTCCTAAAATGAACTACCCAAAACCTGTAGAAAGAAAAATTTACACTTCTAAATCGGCCCATCCTTATCCTCCTGGAGCCACCTGCTCCCCAAATCACAACTCCAATTTCACAAATAACAGTCTCAACCCACACTACAAGATTAATTTCACAGGTTATCAGAACAATACTATTCTATTAGGTAACAAAAAACACAGAAATAGAATGAGTACGCGGAAGCAATGCTGTTGACTATGCCTCGACTCCATGTACGCCCGACCTCATCTAATTTCACCTGCAAACTGGGCATTTGAAAACCGAAGGGCCCAGGGGAAAGTACGTAAAAACGTTAGCGTGAGTGGACAAAAATAAACAAATTAAAAAGAAAAAGATTTCATACT
>LYNE01002033.1:1945-34081 GCA_001662545.1 Rosa x damascena | reverse complement strand
GGAACAATAAAATAAAATGACAAAATAGTGCAATTACAATAAACAAAGTACATTTAGTCAAAGTATATTCAGACCAAAATAACACTGAAACAAAAACTGTGCAGAACGCATTGGCTATATGACCTTCCTCCAAAACCCTCAAGGAAAAGGTGATTTCACGAATTCCTCCCCAACCCCGCTTATTTCCAAACTCACTAACCATAGTCATTGCTATATATCTTCTCTGTTAATGTTCAGTAAGTCAACTTATTAAGAGGATTAGGAAATTCCTTGTACAGAAAAGGAAAGAACTTCTTAGACTAGTGCTTACCAACCCCAGACCCTAACTCAATAACAGTGCATCCTTGCAGGATCTCTGCATTCTTAGAAAGGTAATCATTCAACAGCATTGCCCCTGGCCACACCAATTGTCCTGTAAGATCAAAATCAGCTGTTCCAAGAAGAGTTAGAATTACGAGTTGAGGCAAGAAAAAAAAAAAAAAGATAACAATCAAACCCAAAGGACATAATTTAACATGGATGACATATTATATAGCAGCAGGATACTATATGAACAGTACGGAAAGATATGGGAAGACATTCTTTTTAAGACTTCACCTTAGTGGCATCAAATCAAAGCATGCACAGTGTACCACCAAACCTTGAATATATGATTGAGGGATTCTACAATTTCCCCTTCAAATATGCTGACAACTATGAAATAAAAACTGAACACTAGCTGACACCTTAGAAAATTATAAAGTATTGAGGGAGAAAGAAAGAAAGAAAGAAAGAAAGAAAGGCACCCGCAACTGCTTATGCATTGAGACAAATAATAGCACCAGCCATATCTGTACAAAAGTGCTGCTACATATGGTGATTGCCTTATCAATATATGGGTATACTATGGTTCACAGAAAATAAAACATTTAAAACGTTTCTGTTGGCAGGAATGCAAAACATGTTCAAACTATCTATAGTCCATCGATAACACATCCATATCACCAACAGAAGTATAAAACATTTAAAACGTTTCTGTTGGCAGGAATGCGAAACATGTTCCAACTATCTATAGTCCATCGATAACACATCCATATCACCAACAGAAGTTCTCTTTGCAGATAGAAATCAAGGTTTTCATTGTGAGGAACTAAACGTAAATCATGGCCCTCAATTAAAGCTTGAGAAGACTACAGGGTCAGCAGATGTTACTGTATTTCTTTATGGATGGAATTTGGCATTCAGAAGGAACCTTAAAAACTTTGCAATGGGAGTGTCTTCTTCTCCGTCAGTAAAGCTCAATGGTGCATGCTTGTTTCCTTCAACAGGGGACACTAGGGGCTGGAATGGAGAATTCAAGGTGAATTTCAATGCAACTCTTATAGCAGCTGTCTTTGCAAAACGTGAATCTCATACTTTCATACTGTTGGTCAGATTTGGAAGGGAAAGGTTTCCCCTCAAGTTTAACTGCTTGCTTGGTTGGTGACTAATGAAAATATTCCAAAACAAAGTTGTTTCTAGAAGTTATTTAGGGAGGCTAGAGTTACTTGGGAGAACCCAGGAGTCATGCTCTTTTCAGTCATCACATGTCAGTTTTGGGAAAGGAAAGAAAGCCAAATTTCTACGGGGATGTGTGTTCTCACTGTCATTTGGGTGCTGCGGATTGAAAGAAACAGAAGATTCTTTGAAGACTAGTCAGGTGTAGGGGTGGAGGAGCTATGGAAGAGAGTAAAATATCAGAAGCTCTTTGGGCTTCTATTTCGAAGGCTGTAAAAGACTACAGTCTTTCTTCCATTCTGTTAGATTGGAAGGCTGCTGTGATCAAGGGTGCAAAGCTGTTGCAGTGGAGTAGGGTCTGTCCCACATTTGTTACTTCTGTTTTGCTTTACTCAGAGCAATGTTTTCCTCTTGGGTTCCTACTTTGTGGACTTCTGGTCCACGTTCTATTTGCTGTACTTTTCTTATTCACTAAGTTTTGTTTATATTCTAACAGAATAAAAAAATAATAAAAAAGAAGCCAAAGCAAAGGTAAGGGGGAGGGGGAGTACAGAGTGTTGACCATGATTTTCATTGCCCTTTGAAGGAGATCCAGAGGAATACAAAAAAGCCAACGCAAGTTTAAGTTTTTTGTTCTCTTTTATTTATTTATTTATTTTTTTTGGGCAATTGACGATACAAAGAAACAACAAAGAACATACAAAACACAAAATGAAAAGGAAAAGTAAGGAATAACTGCAGAAAAAGAAAAAGAAACTGCACTGAAACACTTTGGAGAGGAGCAGCAGCATTAAATATCATGATATGCATGAGGGAGGGAGGGGGATTGGCATACCAATCCTTAGGACACACCCAGCGTGAAGCTAAGGCAGCAACATGATCAGAAACTGCATTTGCTTGTCTGCTGGTCCACTAATACGGGAAAAAAGACCAGCCGAACTCGAATTGTAGAAACAATTTGAGAAGCAGTCCAATCTACCAAAGAGAAAGGATTTTAAAAGGCTGACATGAGGGCAAGACGATCTCATTCCAATACAAAAGAAGAAAGGGAGAGATTTGTTGCAAGCTGAAGGCCAATCTTAATGGCTAAAGCCCCAGCAGCCATAGCAGAAGTCGCCTGAAGACTTGAAGAAAGCCCAGCAAGAAGAGAACCATGTGAGTCGCAAGCCAGAACAGTAGGTAAAATAGGAGTAAGGGAAACTCCATGGCAACAGAGTAAGCCCTCAATGAAACTAAGCATGGGTTTGGACGCTTGTGGTTGAAAAGACAATGGTGTTTCCAAATGTGTCATAATGTAAAAGCAACATAGTGCGGACATGAGGGTAAGAAGACCAAAACTAGTACATGAACAAAAGATAGCTTGTAACCATCTATCCCGGGTCGTAATAGCAGCTATGTCAGATACGATAACTGAGGGGATGAGAGAACCAGGCCTGTAGAGCCCAAGGACACAAGAAGAGAATGTGTGTGCTACTTTCAGCCCATGTAAGTTGCTCAATATAAAGGGAATAATGGGTTAATAAGTATATGATTTAAGGGTTATAAGAAGAGGCAAGAAAGGTAAACTTTGGGGATGCAGGATAATGGCAGGTTTTGGGTTATATGGATGGACTGAAATAGGACTGTTGGAAATCTGTGGTAAGTTTTTTTATTTTATTTTATTTTTAATTTATTTTCTGGTTAAAGGCAATAAAACACAGAAAAAGGAAACAGAAACTGCTCCTACTCAGCCAAAGTTGTTACAACAGTCCTAGGCCTCACTAGGCCATCAATATCATCCATCAAAACTTGATTAACAAAGGGAGGGTACCTGTCCAGTCTGCATACTCCTAAATCATTGTCCAAACTATGCTTAGCTAAGATGTCTGCCACCATATTTCTTTCTCAAAATGATTCATCAGGGATTTGCAATTCACTATCAAAGTCCCAAAAGGGTGTGTAAATCAATATCATTACTCCGAATAAGATTCATGAGAATAGCATCCAGATGCTTAATTTGCATATCAACCGCAATTCAAAGGCCCCAAGCGTCAGCTTGCAGGAAAGCTGTGATAAGTTGATATCATGAAAGTCTAAGTTTACTATACAGTAATTTTATCCCTCACTCAGGCATAGTAGCATCTTTTATTTGATCGTCTTCCTTAGTTCCTTGAAACTGAACTTGTTCTCCACTATTGCCTTTCTTTCTATTAATAAAATTTCAGTTTCGTCTCAAAAGGGGAGAAAATGTAGCATGAGGTACTAGGCCGATCAGTAAATTAACAGAGATGGCATTGGCAGAGATATGGATTCAATATGCAATTAGACCGTATGGATTTTGGTTAAATTGAAAAGATGGACTTACTGGAAGCAGATTGGAGGCAAAGGAGTTGAAGAACTTGAGACCCAAAAGTGAAAGTCGTCAGCTGGTAACTGCATCATCCATTTGAATTAGCTTATATTTGCAATCAAACTGATGATCAAAATTAAAGAGAGCGTCTTACTTGTCATCGATGAAAAACGATTCGTCTAGGCAAACTATGTCGTCGTCTTCTCCTTCTCTTTCCATCTCTGCCGTCTTTTGCTTTGCGTTCGTTGCCTACCAAGAAGCTAAGACGAAGCACTACACTGGACAATCTGGACTTATGATGGGCTTCTGTGTGACTATCAGCCCATAAAAGGTCATTTTGGGCCCCTCTCTTCCCCATCCTCATCCGATCATCTCCATTGTACCCGCCCTGATCTCCAATAAAAATTTAAATAAAAAAATATTTATCTCATCTCCCAATCCTCTCTCATTAGGAACATGGATCATTGGATCCAATGGAGACCGGATTCAAATTTGCTCATCACTTTTATTTTGTGGTAATATCATCACCCTATTAAAACTTGCCACGTCATATAGAATTAATTGAATACTTAAAATATAATTTTTTAATAAAACATCATGATTTTTATAACACGTGGCAGTTTTGTATTGAGTGGTGGTATCACCACCAAAATATTTGTGGTGAGCAAATTTGAATCCAATGGAGACCCGCTCTCATGAAGATTTTTGACATCCTTATATTTTAACTTGCTCGAGCTTAAACTATTTTTTTCAAGTTCAAGCTCAGCTCCACTCCGCTTATTATAGAATGAGCTCAGACTTGAGTCAGACTCGGCTTCACTCAATATTAAATTTGTCTAAGAAGATAAAAAATTAGAAAAATTTAGATGTGTTATAAATATTATAAATATGTGATTGTCCACGTAAATTCTCATCTTTTATGTCCTTAAGATGTAAACTCAACTCCTATATAAAGGGATCGATAAGAATGAATATTACACACTTCTACCTCCTCCTATATTTTATTTCTCTATTCTATCTCTCTTATTCTCTAGTTTATAACATGTTATCAGCACGCTTTTACTTTTATTGCTTCTTCTCCTTAAACTCCATGATGTTCGGCAAGCCTATGTGCAACATAGTTCCCTATGACCAAGGCTAATGATCTATGAGTTTTTCTCTCATTCTCAACGAATTGCTTCTTGTATAACATAGATATCTTATATTATCGCGTAACAGATATATGTGTTTCATGTTTATCATCTTTGTTCCTATTACATATGAACATCAATTTTTTTTATGCGATCATTTACATATATTTGTATGTATCTTTTATATAATGTAATTGTTGATATTTATGTTTCATATTCGACTTTGAGAACCATTATTCCAATAGTCAAGACTCCAGTCCGCTGACCGAGTAGTCTTAGACCTATGCCTCTACAGACATCACACGAATGTTCTTCTCGTGTTTTCATATGGGATCCATTGTTCATATTTATGAACACTTCGAAACCTTTATTTCATATATGAATTTTCTATCATTGTTTATAGAACGTATAATTCTAATACTTATGGATCCTGATATATATCGTTTTTTCTCTTTATAGAAAGATGACGCATCTAACAAAATTAGACTTTAATTCTCTTGAAATTTCTGGCAAGAACTATTTGAGCTGGTTTCTTGATGCCGAAATTCACCTTATGGCTAAAAACCTTGGAGATGCCATCAAAGTTGGAAATAAGTCATCTGTGCAAGATCGCCCCAAAGCTATGATTTTCTTGCATCATCATTTTGACAAGAGCCTAAAAGATGAGTACCTTACGGTGAAAGACCCGCTTGAGCTTTGACAAGTATTGGTTGATCGATTTGCTCACCAGAAAATCATTGTTCTAACTAGAGCACGATATGAATTTACGCAGTTGCACCTTCAGAACTTCAACTCTGTCAATGATTTCAATTCCGCTATGCATCAGATTACCTCACAACTAAAATTATGTGGAGAACCTGTCAGTGAACATAGCAAGCTTAACATCTTTGATTTTTTTTTTTTTTTGGACAATGGACAACATGTTGATGACATGATTAGCGGCGGTGTTCTTAGCACCGATAAAATTTTCAGCCTATGTTTTGGCATTTTTTTTTAGTCTCCCTTAGTTTTGTTTCGTTAGTTATGTTTTCTCAATTTAGAGTTGAAAAAATGATTTTTTTTTTTATGGTCATATTAATTACATTGATTACCTTATATGATTATGTTTGACTACATTTGATGATGTATAATAACTACATTTAATTACGTACATTGATTATATTTATATACATGTGCTATTATATGTGTAATCATTATATTTAATATTCATTATTTGTTACTTGATTATTTCTGTCATATATTCATAATAGTAGTTATGTACATAATGATTGTATTCAACGACATTTATTTGCTACTTATGATTATTTCTGTCATAATAGTAGTTATGTACACAATGATTATATTAAATGACTTATATCTACCTTTTATGATTATTTTTTTTTTTTTTTATGTGAAAAATATAACTAATATTTTTCTGTTGCTGGGACTTGAACCCAGATCTTTTTGGGCGAGTGCCAAATATCCTAAACTATACTACAACAGATTTTTGATTATTTTGTTATAATGTTAGATTAATTCATGTATACTGACTCTAAATGAATCTGTCTGTATTTTGGCGTATGGTACTCACCAATTGATATTAACAATATTAATTATATTTCCGACAGAATCGAGGTATGTATTTTTATGAGTTTGACGACTTCAATTTGATTTCCTCTTATTATTTGATCTTATAATTTGATAGTAAATTGTCAATTTATAATGAGATCGAAACTACATTTTTCTTAATCCAATTATATGAGGACTTAAAATTCCTCCACTGATTGTTATACAATCAAATTGATCGAAACCTTTTGTTTTTTGATCTCCGATTATGTCAGGACAGAGTTTATGAGTACATGTGAACCTCTGTTCACTCCACTTTTAGAACAAGTTTCTAATTGTGAAGGCTCTAGCTAGCTCAATGCTTTGAGTAAAATATGAAATTTGATGAGGTTATGATCCTTGAGTATATCATTTTGGCATGTGTTTTCATTGTCAAACAATAATATGAACCACGTGTTCATCAAGAAATTCAATTTGAACTTTGAATGTTCATGATAAACATAATGACAAACACATTTATCTTGCATATAATGCAATTATGGACATGATCCATTGCAATTGTTGATAATTTTTCACAATTGATGCTTCAGAAAACTAAGATAACAATCATTTCAAGAGCTGCAGATCTTGATTGATGGCTCCAACTGAGCTCATATTATGTTACCTATATAGAATACCATTGCATATATTGGTGATCCACCTAACATATGCTGTATTAATCAACCATAAGTATACTATTGTATACTATATCATGAACTAAAAATTTCATTGAGCCAAATAAAATTATTTTAGTGTGACTAATGTGTCATTATTTTATCAACTATGTTATGTAGACTTTACATTATAATTTATCGCATATCTGCGAGTTATCACTTTAATAAGACAATTCTCCTATCATTAGAGGGAGAAATATTGTTTATGAAAAACGACATGAATTGGTGTCTGATATCTATCCATCATGTCTCATTTTAATTTTTGAGAAAAAATCTAAATTCATTATCTTTTTTACTTAAAAATTAGTTTGGGCTCGCCACACCCACCAATGAATTTTCAATCCAAGATTTTTGCACGCATATTTTGCTAATGGTCATAGTCTTCCCGCCATTATGAGAAGGAAATACTATTGTAACGGCGTGAATTTATGTGGAATATATCCACTAAGTCCAATGTTTCAAGCTCTCTATAAGGGAAAATTATACGAGCCCTATAATTAACGCTCTTCATGAGGTTATACAAAGATCCCCATTCTCTAATTAATTTGTCCTAGAGAGACAATATATTCCCTAAAAGAGGAATGAGAGCTTGATATCAATAAAATTTATTATAGCTAATGCATGCATATATGAATGTGTAGTATTGAAATTTGATGATATCTCAACTATAACAGCGCAACTGAAAATCATCAAAGGTTGTATACTATACCACTTTTCGCTATGTCGACAAATCGGAAAGAGGCAATTCCAATGAATTTGATTATTGGAAACGTGATGATGAAATATTTAGACTTTATAACCCCTAAAATACAAGAGGGTGTTCATTCCAGTGAGTTGGAATCACTATGACACAAATCTCTCTTTATAGAGGAATGAGATTATCATTCTTCTCTAAGAGGCAACTTTTCTATAAGTACAGTGTTACATATAGCTGTTATATTGACGAGAGTGACAGGACCCGTCCCGGATTTCACCTTGAAATCCAAAGAGGCCCTGCAGGGCCCACCTCAGAAGAAATTCTACAAAAAATTTGGCTGGACTACCCAGAAACCTGTAGAAAGATATTTACACTTCTAAAATAATCCACCCATAATCTTCTGGAGCCACCCTGCTCCCCGTATCACAACATCTCCCATTTCACAAACAATTCTGAACTTAAGAATATTAATATCTTGGGTTATCAGAGCAATCTAATGTACAGGCGTACAAGATGATAAAATATAAGATAAAAGACCGATACTTTTATAATGCGGAAGCTATGACAGATATGCCTCAACCCCATGTACGCTCGACCTATTGAGATTTCTTTCCGAAAGCATTTATTGATTTACAGAGTATTTGATTTATGCTTTCGAGGATTTATTGAGATATTGAGATTTGAGTTAGCGAGATAATCCTGAGCTATGCTTTCAGTGAATTTTTAATGTTTTATTGAAGTAACAGCGCGTTTCTTTCCTAAAGCAAGTAATTGAAAGCGGTTGTTTCCAGTTTATTGAGGAGGCTATCTTCGGCGCATGCGTATATTACCTAGTTGGCAGTCCCTTCTAGATAATAGTCTGGTTGGCAGTCCCTTCCATACTACATCCTGGTTGGCAGTCTCTTTCGATGCGTCACCTGGTTGGCAGTTCCTTCTAGATGACATGAGGTAGTTAGTTGACAGTCCCTTCTAACTACATGTGGCTAGTTGGCAGTCCCTTCTACCCACCGCCTCCTATTCCGGTTACCAGTCCCTTCCGATGCGTCACCTGGTTGGCAGTCCTTTCCAGATGACATGAGGTAGTTAGTTGGCAGTCCCTTCTACCCACGGCCTCCTATTCCGGTTGGCAGTCCCTTCCGATGCGTTATCTGGATGGCAGTGCCTCCTAGATGGCATGAGATGACTAGTCAGCAGTCCTTCCTAGTCATCAAACGAGCCTCTTGAAAATGATATTTTTTATAAGGATTGAGGATGAGATTTTAAGAGATTGCAAGATGTTCTATTTTTACATGATTAAGATTGCAGTAAAGATGATGATTAAAAGTATTTCCAATATTGTTACTACATGCGAGGTTTTAGAGAATAACTTGGGAAAGTATTAAGTTTTACTTATTTATTTGAAATTATTTATTTTTCGTCTACTCACTCTAACGGATTTTAAATGTTTTCCCCTGGGCCCTTCGGTTCCAAATGCCCAGTTTGCAGGCCAGTTTATGTAAATGTCGTTTACCCATCGAACGACTCATAAACTGGTACATTTAGGTTCGGGACGTTACAGAGAGGCTTATGGCAAGTTGTCTTGGTTATTATGAATATCCTAAAGGAAAATTGCTAAAAGAAAATCCTCAAATCCTATGTGTCATTAGAAGCATATTGCTTGATCAAATCCTTGAGGGATTCATATTGCCAAATGCAAGTCCATGAATGAATGAAAGAGTTTAAAGCTAGTATAGAATGAAAAAGTCTAAAGTTCATATATACTCATTCATTTATGGTGAAAGTGACTTGTTGCCTCAATGAGTACTATGATAAGACTAAGAAATCGAATTCGAATCATGCTCACAATGTTGCAACATATTCTGACTTCCACGAAGTTATGAAATTACCTAGAGCTCATATTGAGCCTATATGAAATTATCAATTACACAAATTGATATTTATGGTTAAGTATGTCATACCTAAATTTCAATGCTCGAAAAATTATATAAAGGAAAATGTATCAATTATTGTTCCTTTATATTGTTTTTCTTTGCTAATATCTTTATCTATGATTTGAGCATATGAAATTGGTTCTACTCTTATCATGTGAGGTAAGATTTATTATTATAGTTTTATTGGTATTACCCTAACCTTTGTAGGATTTGAAATTCATGATGAGTGCCTTTTATGCAAAGCACACATGGTCTCACTAATCTGATCGACACACCATATCCAATATACATGGTGCATGTATTTTGTTACATACATGATTGAAGCTTGCAACAATCAGAGGGAGATTCTCATTAGAGGGAACATTCAAAATATGCTATCTAGGACATATGTGCGTTATACTATTTTTCTCCTTCGACAGGGTTATTTTGTCCCACTGGGTTTTTGTTACCTAGCAAGGTTTTTGATGAGGCAACATTAAGCGCGTCCAACACCATATCACAAATTGGTGGACATCCAATGGGGAGTGATGTAAATGTTATAGATATGTAGCTGTCCACGTAAATTCTCATCTATTATGTCCTTAAGATGTAAACTCAATCCCTATAAAAAGGGGTCTATGAAAATGAATAATACACACAAACCTCTTCCTATATTCTGTTTCTCTATTATATCTCTCTCTTATTCTTTAGTTTATAACAAGATGAAATAGTTACTAAAAAAGAATTTATAGGAGCATTTTTATGCGACGTTTTAATATTTAACTCCCTATATTTTGCTTAGTTATTTCCTTTACTTAATCAATTTTAATTTAGTTTCTATTTTTTAGGTGCACCGGAGCAAATGGAGAAGAAATGAGCTTAAAGGCACATGAGAAACAAGGGAACGTTGGAAATGATAGAGGAAAGACACGAGAGCTGCAGAAATGAGCTGAAACGAAGAAATGAAGTTTTCCTGGTCCAGCTAGAAAATCTTGTTCAAAATAGGAAATTTTGTCAAAGCAAGACTCCTAAGTCAACTAGGAAGCATGGTCGGAAAAATGAAGAGAAATGGCAAAAAAACGAGGAGTCCTGATGACAATAGGATACCTGGGTGGACTAGGAGAGTCCAAGAACAAGCTCAAAATGTTCTCTACAAAGGTGATATGGATTGGGAGTCATTTTTGGCAAGAAAAGATGGTTAAAAATCAGATTTTGGGTCCATATTAGACACAAATTGATTTTGGCCGAATTTCAAGAATATATATGGATAATGACATCTCAATGAAATCCTAAATGCATCTAGACATGATTATGGCCAAAGGGAGACTTCGACAGATAAGGAAGGAGAATTTCAAGGGATTGCAACAAGCAGAAAGGTTGAAAACAGGTCCAGATACATTCCTTGATGTCCACATTCATTCTTGGCTGAAATTGAGGAGATAAATTAGAAAATAATCATGTAATTAATGCGAAAATAATCTCCCTTAAATCAAGGTGTTATTTTGGAAGGTTTCTCATTGGTTGGATGACACAAGAATGCTGACGTAGATTTATCTGATTGGTTGGAGCTATGTGGCGAAAGCAAATAATTCCTAGAAATTAAAAAAAGGATCCAGAAAGCTTGGACATCCTTCTATAAATAGGAGCATCCACAACACCACAACACACCACTTCACAACACCACCACACCACACCACTTCTCCCATTCTTTTCTAAACATCAGAAAAATTCTCTCCATTCTCTAATCTTTAGAAGCTCTGCATCTCAAGCAAGGAGGAGATGAATTTATGCAATACATCAAGATTCTACCCGCCATCCACTTTTGTGTCGTCCCTAGAAAATTGCTTGCTTTCAAGGATCTTCAAGTTCTTCGTCTCAAGGCTTTGTCATCCATCTTTCACGGTGTATTTCATACTTTCTTTTGTTTTCCTTTGTTTGATTCGTAGAGTTATGAATTCTAGTTAACATGACGTTAAGGGCAAAGTTTAAAGCCCGTTTATATATTTTGAAATAAAGTTGTGATTTTTATATGTTGATTTATATGTTGTTTATGTGAGATTGCTTGATTGATTTTGTTTTACAGAAAACTTTTGCATGTTTATGTTCTTTGGTGGCCAACTTAGGATATATGCATGTAATTAAAGCTAGATTTAGGTTAGCAATTCATCTAATAGTTTTGTGAACCTAAATCATAAGTAGTAAAGGTTTTGGACAAAAGTCGAAATCAATTCAGGAGGATTGCAAATAGATGAACTTTCTCATACTAGGTTGTGCACTTTGGTTGACATCCTTTCTTTGTTCTTCATGCGTTGAATGTGTTCTTGATTAGCTAGCTTCCTAGACTATGATTGCATGTTCAATAGGTTTAATTTAGGTGCTTTCACTTAGATTATTGAAGGAAAGTAAAATATGGGAAATCATTTGCTTACTAACGTTTCACATGGTCAACTTCTTTCTCATGACATAGAAAATCAACTATAAGAATTGTAATTGGATTTCATGCATATGATTGTGATTTTGATCTTTGTTCCTTGCGTTCCACCCTTGTATATATGTTTTTACACTTTCTTTATTTTATTTATTTAATTTTTAATTTAAAAATCTAAACCCCCCTTATTTGTGTTTACTTGTATATATTTTTATTCTTTGTGTTACTTTTGTAAATAATACATTTTACTTTTTATTAATTATTTACTTTTTTTTGCAATTACAGGTGTACCCTCAATCTCCGGCTAGAACGATCTCTACTTATTCTATACTGACAACTACATTTTGCAAGGTTAAATTGTGCGCTTGCATTTAGCGTAGTCAATTTTTGGCGCCGTTGCCGAGGATTGAAAAATCACTTGTTTTTGTTTATAATTGTTGTATATAAACTGTTTGAAGCTTAGTGTAAACTAACTAGGTTGTTTTTTATATTGTTGAATACGAGTTTAATTGTAAGTTGTAAATTGAATGGAATAGGTGAAGTCTCTTTTGTTAATATTGGCCTAAACCCCTTATTGGTGCCTAGTTCAGGTCCCTTAAGGTTGAGGGCGGCCTTTATTAACACTTGTTGAACTGTCTTCACACTTATGAACTTTTTCATCTTAGTAAGTATAGCCTATGTGGAATGGTGTCTAGGAAGGGGACAACGTTCATGACGGGTTTTGGATCCAAAAGTGCTTGCAAATGGGTCTAAACCACTATGTGAGAGTAGCTCATGCCAAAATGGATTCTGCCTCTCGTGTTCGCCCTCCCCTACCTGGCCATTTCAGTAAGGTTGCCCAAAGGATTTGAAAGGGAGTTTGTGTCTAGGCGACTATACTTGGGCCGCACGTCCACTTGATTTACCGCTTGGAATTAGATTCGATATCAACAATATTTATAACAAAAGAAAATGTTGTGATACACTAAAATATATTGGATAAAACATAGTCTTGAAAAGGGTAGCTGTTTCAGTCCCATTGCACATCGAGACTCCTTATTCCCGTACCTAAGTGTTCAAATAAATTGAATTCTTGACTAAAAAAAAAAAAACTTGTAAAAATACTTTTCACGTTTTTTACTCACTTGTGTCATCTGTAAGAAATTTTGTACAATATACTTGTTAATTATACTTGTAGTTTGTAATTCATAGTTATACTTGTTTATATTTAGTATTTCTTTATTAATTATAGTTACTAACTTTATTTAATTGAGGTACCGTCTAGCTGAAAGACGTTAAATACAAGCGTTGTTTGGGAGGCAACCCAATTCAGAAGAAGTTGTGAAGGAGTCTACAAACACAGATTTGCTTTCTCTTTCCCTATTTATTTTTATTTTTCAATTTTTCTCTTTTGTTTTTATTTTAGGATTTGTTTTCATAAATGTCTTCTATGTATGCTTATTTGTTTCATTGCATGCTTATAATTGATTACATTGAGGACAATGCAATATTTAAGTGTGGGGGAAGGGATTTATATTTTGTCTTTTATTTTGAGTCATATATATCGGAAAAATACAAAAAAAAAAATTTGTTTTTGGTTTTTGAGTCTTAGGATGCCATTTCAACTGTCTAGGATGTGCTTATATCTCTGAAATTATGACAAAAAGAGGATCACAATATTGAGATGATTTTAAATGATATTCTTTGGTTAATTGAGATATATGAAAAGCATATGCCTGAGTAGTGGATATGGATTCATGACCTTGGTACAGAATATGAGCATGTTAGGATGAGTTTTGATTCATAAAAATCCATGTGAGATATTTATGGATGGCATGGGGCGGGTTGAGGATGGGGATCAGAATACCATCCCCTTCCCCGGGGTCATTCTCTACCCCCATCCCCGCCCCAATCCCCAGTAAAAATATATTGGGGATTCTCTGTCCCCATCTCCACTGGGGACTAAGCCTCCAAACCCGCCCCAAATCCCCAATAAGAATTTAATAAATAAAATAATTTTTTCTCATATTGCCTTTTTTAAAATCAAAATCTACAACAAATAAATTTAAAATATGATTAAATTCATAAATCATAATTCAGTGAGTGTAAAAGTCAAAACATCATTAAATAAAAGTGTAACTATTAAAGTAAAGTAATAAATGTATATATTTGCTATTTATATTATAAACAATAAATTAAAATATATATAAGTTAAATATGTATATATTATTGGAGCGGGTTTGGGGATGGAGATCACAATACTATCCCCGCCCCATCCCCAATCTTAGATAGCGGGGATTGGGGATCCCCATCCTCATTCCCCATTTGTCCCCTAATTCTCCCCCCATTAGGGGTGGGTATCCAACGGAGCTCCTTCTCGCTGGAGATTTTTGCCATCTCTAGAGATATTTGTCCATGTCCCTTTTTTTTGGAGTGATAAATGAAAAAATTATTCTTATTTTCTTGGCGATGTTTTGATAATCGCATTATTCTTTCATTTTGATTGATTGCTTGCCATAGATTAAATTTAATGGACTAGAGAATGCTAGAATTCACTCTTGTGCTCGTTGAGACTTTTATCAATACATGTCCCTGATTCTGGAAAGAGTAAAGGCACCCTAGGAATTACCACCATTGCCAAACAAGCCTTGTCCCCAAATTGTGTACACAAGATATATAACCCCCTTAGATAAACCCCTTTAAGCCTACATTAAGTCTTTTTCTTTCATCACCTTTAAAATCCTTAACCTTGAACCTTAGTATAGTTACAATCCTACCCTTTGTTCTAAAAACTTAGTGGAGCTATTTGAGACTTACTACATGGATTTGGTGGTAAGGATGAAGATTGAGAAGAGGTGAAAGTTCAAGTGTGGGGATAGACTTGTCCATGAAAAAAAAATTGTGAAAGTCGTGAAAAAGAAAATGAAAAAAAGAAAAGAAAATGTGTACGGCTAAAGAAATGAAAAATATATATGTCTATGGATTTTAGTCCCCCATACTTGGTGATCGAGTTTGGAGATTGTTTTGAATTGAAGGCCCACTATTGAAAAATTTAGTCTTTGTCCAGTTCACGAGAGTTCAAAGGAAGTTTATAATGAAGTCTGTGCCCAACATGAAGATATTATGTCACGCCCCTGATTTTTAACACAAATAAAAATCGATATACAATCTCATAATTATATATGCGTGAACGTTCAGTCATCAATACAAAATACCTAGCAACTTTTTCCCTTTTAATCCAAGTACATATTGCTGCCTTGAACCCACTATGTCAATATTTACCCGCTCCACAGAGTCATATATTATAATGCTTACGAATTAAATTGTCAACAACAAAGTAAAACGTAAATGCTCCTCAGACCTAACTACACAACGGAAGTCCTTATTAACGGTAAAGTCACAAAAATGGCTTCCTACCGTAAAGCTGCAAGGATGTCGCCACCGCATTGGCCACGATTACCCTGACCTGCAGGATTAACCTCTACACCATTTGAATGGTGCACCGGGTTGCCACACAACAAACCTGATAAGCTTTTGCAAGCCCGTATGAGTAAACTCAAAATCACAAAGCATAAATACATTCTTAAGTCACCTCAACCTAAACACGATATGCACATATCTCACACCTACGGCCATCAATTCCATAACCTTCCATATCGTGCCTACATAAGTCAACTGGTGACTAAAGCCTCATGCTCAGATTCTTAACTAGCGTCCCATTACACAAATTCAATCAAACAAGACTTCCTCAAGCAATGTTTGACGTCATTCTAACGCACTACAGTGAATTCCAAATCACACTCATTCCCTCCCCCCCCCCCTCCCCCCTAGGAGCTTTTGTTATCAACATGACGTCAAAGGTGAAAAATCAATGAATCACCTTCCTATCCTCACCACAGAGTACAATTTGTCACCACTATGGCTCTTAAGATAAATCAAAGCATCAATCAATACAATCAAGAAGAAACAAAGCAATCACATTTCAAAATAAGCAAAACAATTCATAGTAACCCCTGCATATAATTTAGTTCAGGAGGTCACACTAAGTCAAGCAATTCAAATCATAGTAATCAATGTAATCCCAAACTCTGACGTCTGTAGGTAGCCCCGGCCATCACAACAGTTTTCTCGATTATTGTTAACTTAATAATAATTCAGCTCCGTTACCGAGCAGTTGTCACACTGATCATCGCACAGATTCCACCGATCATCACACAGATAGCCATCGTCCTACTGATCATCACATAGATTTCAAGGATCATCACATAGATAACAATTGTCCAGCTAATCATCACACAGATTTCACCGGTCATCACACAAATAGCCATTATCCTACTGATCATCACATAGATTTCAAGGATCATCACATAGATAGCAATTGTCCAGCTGATCATCACACAGATTTCGCCGGTCATCACTCAGATAGTAATCATCACAAAGATTCATCACACTGATTCCAACAATTCATTACACAAATATTCCTACACAAACTTCACATGGAAATCATCACAAAGATACATCACACTGATTCCAACAATTCATTACACAAATATTCCTACACAAACTTCACATGGCAATCATCACAAAAATTCATTGTACTGATTCCAACAATTCATTACACAAATATTCCTACACAAACTTCACATGGCAATCATCGCAAAGATTCATCACATTGATTCCAACAATTTATTACACAAATATTTCTATACAAGCTTCACATGGAAATCATCACAAAGATTCATCAATGCATATATATATATATTTCACATAAATATATATGTATATATATACACACACACATGTAGTCATTCACTCAGGAATACCACTAATACCAACTATAGTCATAGTTAACCTAATAACTCCAAGACAATAGGGTAATCTTGCTCATAACAAATATCGATCATGCTCATAACAAATATCGTGTGATTTACTCACCTCAAAATCCCTCTGCGTCTTCACACGTTAACCAAAGCAAGCACAATTACGAAAATCCATTCAACAAGTCCAATAAGCACCTGAACACCGTCTTGATTCAGTGCATGAATCATAAAGTGATTAAAGTTCAAAACCCTCGTTTTGAACTAAATCCCCATGAGTAATGCCAATCGAGGCGAAACCTCATTCCGAGACCTCCCTAAGTCTCCAAAGTACTTCCACGATCGATATGTCAAAACCACAAGTCGATCGGACGCTCGGATCCTCACGGATCGAATAATCAACTGGTATGAAACTGTAAAAATCATAACAAATCCATACGAACTCCAAAATTTTCATATTATATATCGAAACGCTCGTATCGACAAGTAGAAGATAATAATTCCAGAAACAGCTCCTAATATGGCCGGAAAGCTTCCAGAACGCCGCCACAGGCGGTGGCGCACCGTCGCAGGCCAAAACTCAATATTTCACAAAACTTCCAACATCAAAGATGTTCATCTAAGCATGCTTGTGAATTTTCATAACTAGCTCGAAGTGAGAAAACAAGCATAAAGGGTTGAAAACTACCTCACAAGCTTTGAATTTTTGCTCAATCTGAGTTGAACTGATTTCCACGTAAATCGATCCAAACAAACACCATAGATCGATCTAGAAGGCTCTCAAGAACCCAAAGAAGGAAACTTGAAGCCGTGCCGTAGCCGGAACTGTGTTTTCCGGCCGGGTCCGAATACCCCAAAGTTCACTGCTTTGCTATGCCGTCACCTCCAGGAATCGCCACTAGAGGACACCACAGAGAGGAGCGGACGGCGGAGACGAACAAGCTAGCCAAGTTTCACGGCCAGAGACCGCCGGAAAAGCCGGGTCAGGTCAGACGAAAACTTCGGTACTGAAGGTGTCGACCGAGAGAGAAGAGAGAGAAGATGGTTTCTTAAAATGGAAATGATGAATTATGAAAATAATTTCGGAAATCCTCTATTTATACTAAAATGAAAACTTTTTCCGAAAGCCATAACTTTCTTATACAAACTCCGATTGATGCGTTCCATATGTCCACGAACTCGTATCGACGCGCTCTACGACTTTCGTGAAGAAAGTTTTCGGAGAATCCCAATGAATAAAAAGTCAACCTTTGCAATCCCCCTAAAACCATGTTCTTCGAATAATTATTCGCCCGAAACACTTCCGCTCCATCCACGAGCCACGAAACCGTCCAATAATAACAATTTAGATTCTGGAAAATCCTCGGAAAATAAATACGAATTTTCGGGGCATCACATACTAGGCCTTTTATAAAGCCTCTATGAGATATGACGTTTTATATGCCTTGGTGGATTTTTAGAAGTCTCTTTACATCAACATGAGCTTTACTAGGTTTTAGGATACTTTGTTAAATTCCTTACCTTTCAATTCTTAAAACCTTGAGCCTTGGCCCAATTACAGCCCTTAATAAGACCTTTTTGATCCTTAAGATGGGACAGCCTTTGATCTGTGGAGATGAGTTATAAGAGTTGAACCTATGGCTTGGATCCATTTGTGCAAGTAGTTGATATCTTTCATGAGATCTTTGAAAAAAAATTATATTAACAAAGTGCCTTTCATTTCTTATATATGTGAGCTATTTGATTGCCTCAAAATATTTTCTCTCACATATACTTAGAGTGATTATAAGCTTTTAAGCATTGCCTTGATCTGAGAGAAGAAATAGTGGATATACCTTGTGAGGATATGAATCATACTTGTCTGAAACATGCTGAGCTCCACCCCATCACCATTGTTACAACAAGGTCCTACTTATCTATATCTTGAAAATCATGTTGTGTGGAGTTGATTTCAGTTTAATTTGAATGGTTTGATTTTAATGTAATCTCTTGAACTAATTTTCTATGCAGGGATTACTAATTGTTTACCTAGTGTGATTGTATGTTTGGTTATGTTTTGTGGAGTTAAATGTTGTTGTTTTAATTTATCTCACGAATTGAGAAATTATAAGCATGAGTGACGTGAGTCATTTTAATTGAGTTTACTCATACGAGCTTAAAAAGTTACCGAGTTTGTTGTTTGCAATCCCGGTGCACTATTCCATGGTGTAGAGTTATTCCTGCAGGTGAGGACCACCAGGGCTGAGTACGAGGTGTAGTTGCAATAGTGTAGGTTCATAACCTATTTTTGTTAGGATTCTACTGTTTTTGGTGTGCTCCTAGCGTTTACATTTGTATATCAGTTCTCTTGAGTTTTGTAAGCACTTGTTGATTTGATATTCGACTTAAGTGATCAAGTTTTTATTGACTATTGTTATTGCTTAGATTAAATGGAAAAAGTTTCTATGCAATTTCAGAAAGTTGGTTAAGTTATCGCGTTTCAGATTTGAATTTCTTTATTCAAAATTCAAGGTGTGACACTTCTTCTCACCGAGACCAGCCACAACCAGTCCCATCACTCTCTCTCTCTCTCTCTCTCTCTCTCAGCAACACACCCGCACCACCATCTTCCTCTTTTCTCTCACACTACAACATCAAATCCTCAACAATTTCGCAAGAGATTTCAAGGTGCATCAAGATTGGAGCTTGGGTAAAAGTGAGAAGCCATAAATCAAGACTTGTCATAATTACTTCATAGCAATTTGTGACTTGTTCTTGTTACTTCCCACTCCTCTTCACCTTTACCTCTTTAATTGATGTATATTGTTGTTGATTTGTTGATGGGTTGTGAGTAGTCTATTTAGGAAGCTAGGGTTTGAGCCCTAGCATGGATTTAATGTAATAAATATGTTTTAATTCAATGGTTTTCACTTTCGTGTTTGGCATATGTTCTAGTCTATATTATTTGGCTTAGATACATGATTAGAAGTTTGATTAACTCTTGAATGTGTAGATGAGCATGTCTAGAAAAAATTAGGGGACCTAATCACTTCTCTAATTTATGGCTAGGACACTAGTTTAGAACATGGTTAGTTACAATATCAATTTTGATTGCCGTATTGGCTAGCTTGGGAACCTTGATTCTAGGACTCTTCGCCTTTTGATGCAACGAGAGACCCTAACAAGGCTCTAGATTATCCCAATTAAGTTTCTATGGCCCTTGATCCTGAGTAGGAATACCATTTAAGGAATCTAATAACTCGTGAGCCTTGCAAAGTCCTGCGTACGGTTCTTGATGCCATTGTGAATTGAATGACCATTGTCGGAATATATTTGTGCGTTAAATTTAGCTAGGAGGATACCCTAGTGACCTAATTTCCATATCTTGATTAGTTTCTATTATCTTACTTTTCAATTGTCAATTTATTTTTCAAAATCAAAATCAACTTTCACAAACCACTTTCATTTTCCATACCACTTGGTTGTGAGTTTCCGCATTTACTTGTGGTATTCTCTCAACCCATTTTAGGCTTGGTTGTTCCGAGCCGGGCATGTAAATAGCTTGGTGCAATTTTTTAGGTTTTATTTGTTATATTGTTAGTGACTTAGTAATCGACATAACCAAGGATTGAAGTTAGCTTTTCAATCCCCGTGGTACGATAATTTCGGGTTCAAATATTTTCCATTCTTTGATGACTGTCCTCTTATTGCCCGTAAGTTGCATTTAAGCACCAAATCACAAATCCAGACCTATAAGATGAAAGCACAATACTGTGTGATCATATTTGAGTGATGGAATTATTAATGTGAATTATGTTAAATCATGTGATAATCTTGCAGATCCTTTAACTAAGGGCTTGACAAGAGAAAATGTCTGGAGTACATCGAAGGGGATGGGGTTGAAGCCCATATCTGTCATGCCCCGGAAATTCGTTATTATTTTTCGAGGATTTTCCGGAATCTAATTTTTGGTTATTGGACGGTTTTGTGGCTTATGGATGGAGCGGAAGTGTTTCGGATGAATAATTATTCGAAGAATTTGGTTTTAGG
Organism: Rosa x damascena; assembly: GCA_001662545.1. Lineage (NCBI taxonomy): Eukaryota > Viridiplantae > Streptophyta > Magnoliopsida > Rosales > Rosaceae > Rosa > Rosa x damascena. Next base: position 13,028 of record LYNE01002033.1, on the reverse strand, counting down.
GGGGTTGCAAAGGTTGACTTTTTATTCGTTAGGTTTCTCTGAAAACTTCCTTCATGAAAGTCGTAGAGCGCGTCGATACGAGTTCATGGATATGCGGAACGAGAAAATCGGAGTTCGTATGAAGAAGTTATGGCCATTGGGAAAAGTTTCCATTTTGGTATATATGGGATTTTTCGGGAAATTATTTCAGAAAATACCAACTTTCCATTTTCGGAAAGTTTTCATTCTCCTCTCTTCCGACCTCAGTTTCGCCCAGCCAACTTCGGCGGCTTCATTCTCCGCCGTCCGGCTACCATAGGCTGTGATTTTTGTCCCTATTTCTTTGCCTGACTCCCATCTAGCACCTTGTGAAGTTTCACTGTGTGGGTAGACCTGTGCACGACGCTACAAGGCCAAGAAATTGCATAGTGGAGCTGCAAATCGCCCAGATCGGAGATCACGTTTTCGGCCACCATAGCCGGTGATCCTTGAGGGCGTTTGAAGCCCAGAGGACGTAGATACTCTCCAAAAAACGGCTTGCAACAATTTGACCTGTGGAGATCGAATTTTGAAGTTTTTGAACTAGGGTTCATCGGATCCGTGAACTTCCAAGGTAAAATTCGATCTTTTGGCTTATAATCTGACTTTGGTGTAGTTATGAAAAGTGAAATTGGAGTCGAAATAAAGAACTTTCATGTTGTGAGTTTTGTCAAATTTTGACTTTAGATGGGCGGCGCCGCCGCCATTGTGGTGGTGTTTTCCGACGGCTTCCGGCCACCCCAGGGACATTTTCTGTTCCTGATTTCGATCTACTCGTCGATACGAGCATTTCGATATATAGTTTGTAATTTTTGGAAATCGTATGAGCAAGTTATGAATTAGGGTTTTCGGTTCGATCGATGTTCGGTCCGTGAGGATTTGGTCGTCCGATCGACTTGTAGTTTTGATTTATTGATCGTAAGACTGTCCCGATGACATTGTGTGGTCATGGGTGAAGATCCGATCGCTGGATCTTAGTATAAGTGTGTTTTATGAATTGTGCGCTAAGTGAAATATCGTATTTGATTAGGTGATTGACGGATTGGTATTGGACGGACGGTTGTGATTGTGATTTTGTGCTCGTCTTGGTTTGTGTGAAGACGCAGCATGATTTGGAGGTGAGTAAATCTCACGGTGTTTTGGTCGACAAATTAGTTATGTTTAATTTAGTAGATTTAATTGTCAAAATCATATTTATCAAAATAAATTATTTGTTTTAAAATATATGAACTTGATCAACAACGGTTCATGGGTAAGTTAAAACATAGTTTTGACATAAAATTATTTTGAGTAGTTTATTTGTAAAACTATAGTTGGTATTAGTGGTCATTCCTGCGTGAACGACTACGTATATATATATATATATATTTACATGGAATATATATATTGATTGGCGTGTTATCGAGTGATGAGATGATTGGAATGGATTGATTATTATTCAAGCTTTTATTTCCGCACGTAAGATGTTGAATAATGAATTGTTGAACATGTGGTGAGAAAGCTATCATGTATGTTGCGAATTTTGGATTTAGGGTCGACGTAGTGACCTGTATGAGGGAATTAGACGCTCTAATCTTAGGCGGATGATGGGCTACGATTAGTTAAGGGAATCGGATGGGCTACGATTAGTTGAGGGAATCGGATGATGTAATCTTAGGCGGATGATGAGCTACGATTAGTTGAGGAAATCGGATGCTCTAACCTTAGGCGGATGATGGGCTACGATTCGTTGAGGGAATCAGATGCTCTAATCTTAGGCGGATGGTGGGCTACAATTGGTTGAGTGTATCGGATGCCATAACCCCGAGCGGGTGACGGGCTACGATTGAGGCGAGTGTATAGGATGCCATAACCCTAGGCGGTGACTGGCTACGATTGAGGTAACGATGTCGAGTTTTGAAACGAGTTATTTTGTGAGATGGTGTATTTGGAGTTGAAGGGTGAAGTCTTGGTTTTAGCATGATTTGTTGATTTCTTTAATTAATTTCCTTTTTCATTTCTATTGTTTGGTTTCTTTTTCTCTTCTATGATTGATTTTTAAGTAATCTCCTGAACTAAATTTCTACGCAGGGATTACTGCATTTTGTATTGTTTGTTTTAATGTAATTTCCTGAACTAAACTTTACCCAGGAATTGCTATGATTTGAATTGTGTGATTTTAAGTGATCTCCTGAACTAATTCTCTATGCAGGGATTACTAATTGTTTACCTAGTGTGATTGTATGTTTGGTTGTGCTTTGTGGAGTTAAATATTGTTGCTTTAATTTATCTCACTAGTTGAGGAATTATAAGCATGTGTGACGTGAGTCACTTTATTTGAGTTTACTCATACGGGCTTAAAAAGCTTACTGGGTTTGTTGTTTGCAATCCCGGTGCACTATTCTATGGTGTAGGGTTTATTGTGCAGGTTAGAATATCGAGTGATCGTCGTCAAAGCTGAGGTGTACGTTCGGTAGCGTGGGTGTAGAAGAGTGCTTCTAATTGTAGTCTTCCGCTGTGTAGTGAGTTGGTGAGTGTGATTACTCATTAAAGTGTTGTTCAGTTTAATTTGTAAACTCTTGTAATGTAGTATGCGACTCTAAAGAATGAGTCGGTATTGACGTTGTGAGCTTAGTTGTTTAGTTGCTTAATTCAAATGAAAAATTTTCTATGTGTTTTTCTTGTGTTTGTTCTCGCGTTTCGGATTTGAATTTATTTATTCAAAATTCGGGGCGTGACATTATCGTCATCAGCGATATATGAGGACATCCAACCCGATGATTAGAGATCCTAAAAACTGGGTTCAATGGGAAAAATGAATCATAAGGTGGCCGTAAGAAAAATGCACTCTATTTTCTTACTCATCTCTATGATGTAAGTGCATTAATCTTGTCACGTATATGAAGGTTGAGTTCACTCAAAACTCTTAATAAAATTTGTAGCTCATATGAGTGGGATGTCATAGTTACAAGAGCATCCTTGACGGATTTTATCTATATGAGTGTGAGAGTGGGGCCGCTCTCTATGAGAATCAGGTTTATTCTTGAAATGCACTCATGAAAACTGGGATAAGCACAAGGCCGTTACGCGCTGGCTAATAAAGCACATATTAACACCTGAATTATTATGTGTGAGTAGTAGTTCTTATTTTCCCTCACGCAATTGTAGTTCAAGTTTGAGACCACTATTAACTTTGGAGTAAGGATTACTATTTCACTAAGTGAAGGTTCAATGCAGAGCACACCTTAATAACTCATAATGTTTCGTCTTTGGCTGGTAACTTTGGTTTATCTTTGTTTTCAAAATATTAAAATGAGTGGGGGAATGTAGTAACATTTCAATATTTTATTTATTATTGAAATTAAATTTGGGTGATATTTGTGTTTAAATTCAGAATTTATTTTGAATTTTATTTGTAACTCATGGTGATTTATTTTGAATTTTAATTCTTGTAACCTATGGCATTTGGTTACTACCCTATTAATTGTAGGGAGTGTCCTAAGAGCCTATAAATAGCACCATTTGTTGCATGCTCAAACATATCCTTACTTTTACGTAATACTATTATGGAACACTACTATTCACCCATCAACTTTCTTTCCAAAATCCCCTAAAGTGTCTTGTGTGTTTTTTGGCCAAAGAAGGTGTTCTTTTGGTGGAGTTTTGGGTTCCTCCAATTTGTGCATATTGGTGTGAGCTGTACAACTTGTTGGGCTGTTGTATCCTAGATGGGACAAGTCAAGAGATTTTTGGTGCACCAACATTGTTCCACAGAGGGCTTGAATCTTCTTAAAGAGAGCGAGATACCCGCGCCTCAGCCTTTTGTCAACTAGTTTCTCAAGAGAAATTATAATTTTTATTGTAATTTCACCATCAACTAGCTAAAACCAAGTAAAACTAGATAGCTTGGGAATTTGGGGACAAAGAAAGTTTTTAAGCTAATGATGGAGATCACATTCACTATTAGATCTTCTTTGGGGTATAGAGCTCATTTCTTACCCTAAAGACACACCTACTAAGTACGAGAACGTGTCCAATGAATAAGAGATGGAGGAGAGAAGAGTAAGGAAAACCTAAACTACTAGAGGATCAAAGAAAAAAGAAGTCTCCTTGAATGAATGGCGTGTTTCTTGAAAGGAAATGAATGAAGCAATCTTCAACCAAAAGGGTTTGAGGATGGTTGTTGTTTGGGTCCGAGGAAGGAAAGATTGGAAAGTGTTGGAGAGAATATCCTTGTTTTGAACCTTAATCTCAACAAAGTTTTGTGAATGTTGTTAGATTTTCGAGATTTTTTTTCCAATTGCAGACCAAACTTTGAAAAATCACCCAAAATTCATTTCACGATGGAAATAATTGAAAATTTCCATATCCATTGTTAAGTAATTAATAACCAAACATAAACATATAAAAAATTCATGAATTTTGAAGATCAATAGTAAATCACATATAAAACAAAAATTTGAACTATTTATCGGAAACCATAATTAACACTCAAATCCGACACTCACGTCGGAAATAAAATAACATTCAACTAAATCATAATTCATAAGTCATAATAATCAACTAATATTCAATTTCCGTCGAACATGAATCATAAATCATAAATTCAAATTCTATACGAACTCCAAAACCTTGAATCAATAATTTGTTGGGGATCCGAAGTCACATCGGAATCAACTCAAACTTCACGGGTTTACCCAAGTTAATTATTCTAACGTCCTAATGAAAAATCACAACAATCTAATGGTCGGATTTCCATAAATCGATACACGAAAATCCGAATTCTGGAAATTTTCGATCGTTTCCCAACATTCACCAAAATCAACATAAATTATATGGACACGCTCATAATATCAAGCTAAAACCTAACCAACAAAACTGGAAGAGCAAAAGCGACAGCACGCGCTCCCACGCACCCTCATCAATGGAGGCACGTGGGCCCCACGCACCACCAGAAATTAGGTTGCATGGCTTATACCAAAACTAACATCGCAATTCCAGGGTCAACTTTCATACCTGTGGTAAAAATCAATTCGGCACAGTTTGACCGAAAAAGCTCTTGAAACCTTCAAAAGTCTGAAACTTTCGATCGATGGTTCTCCCTCTACAGATTGAAGAGACAATCATTTCCCGACTGATAGCGAGGCCAACAACGGCCAGACGGCGAAGAACCTGCCTGGTTCCTGTTTCAGGTCTGGTCGGCCCAATCAGCTGTCTCTCTCTCACTTGTGTATACGGCCCATGTTGAGACTAAATTCTACAATATTTTTAGTACATTTCTCTCTACATTTTGCTTAGCTATTTACTTAACAATGTCATTTCTAACTTGTTTTATGTTTTTAAATAGTTTTGAATCTAGAAATGGAAGGAAAGGAGTTATTTGGCAAAAATGAGAAGAAATGGAGAAATAAATTTTTCCCAGTTCTACCAGGAGAAGGAATCCCAGTTGAAGTAGGAATCCTAATGCAACTAGGAGTGAGCTCGGAAAAATGATGTTCGGAAATGAAGAAATGACAGAGTCCCAGTTGGACTAGGAAACCTAAAGACGCTAGGAGTCTTGATGCTGCTAGGAGATGCTGTGTCTTGAAGATGACTCTAGATAGTTCATGATTGTTCTAGAATAATGAAGAATTTCAGCAATGTTGAAGAATAATTTCAAATTGGCCCATTTTGGGAGAGTTTGGCCCGAAGTTTGAAGCATGTGACTTACACATGACTCTCTAGATCCTTCTATCACGTCTTGGAGCAGTCATTGGCCCATTCTACTTGCTTATGCCGTGAAAAATACAAGAGATATTCAAGGAATTTTGGCAATATATTTTTGGGATATTTTTGGATTTTCTTTGGAATTTTTGAAGAGAAAATAGAGGAATAAGTATTGATTTATGACTCTACATACAAGGAGGCCGAAAATAAGTCTACATAAATGGAAGAATTCGGCAAAATAGAGATTACTTGCTCTCCAATTCATCTGCTATTTTTCTATTGGTTGAAGTGATGCAATTTAAGAGAAATTCAAGGGAACCCTCGCCCTTGCCGTTCATTATAAAAAGGAGGTTTGTGAAGCTCTTCTACACACCACAAAATTCAGAATCAAAAGCCACAAACACTTACCTTTCTCTTCCAAGTTTCTGCAACAATTCAAGAAGTTCCAAGTCAAGGCCGTGAGCATCCATTCATCCATTTAAGCATCCTTGCCGTAGCTCTCATCCATTCCACCACCTTTTGAAGCTTCTTGCGTCCTTCAAGATCAAAAAGTGTAACGATGGAACCCTATTTTCTGTTTTCGGTTTTGAACTATGTCAAACTATTTCGGGTTTTAATTAAATTGCGATTTGGTTCTATGTTCTTGGATTGTGTTTTTGCGATTTCTATGGTGGATGAAAGATTGATTTTAGATATGTAGTTTTCGAATACTGTGAAGCATGTTTTAGGTTTTCAAATTAAAAATTGCGATTTCATTGTGTTCTTGCATAATTGTTAATTTCGAGCTTCAATCCCAATGGTTATGTGTTAATTGATCTTTTGATGTATACTTAGGTTGATGAACATGTAATTGAATCCATATTAAGGTGCTAGCGTTCTAGGCTTTAATAATTTCGGTGGAAAACCTAAAATTACTTCGGTAAATTAACAATGAGTCTTGCATGCTTGATTAGCGTTCTAACTTGTGTTCTTGACTTGAATTTATCAAACTTCCATGATTCTTAATGCGTTGAAAGTGTTTTTATTAGTGCTTAGCTACCACTAGTGATTGCATGATTAATAGGGTTAACTATGGTGCGTTCATCTAGTTGATTTAATTAAGGGAAGTAAGAAGAACTTTGTTTGCGTTCATCTTTGTTCTTGATTGATTCTATGCTTCGATATATTTTGATTCGTGATTTGATGTTTGACACCTTGCCAACGTGTTAATAGTAGTTAACTCTATCTAAATTCGTTCCATTCATTTAATTCTACTTGATTCTATGTTTTGATGTGTCACATACGTATATATTTACTTAGTTGTTAAATTAATTAAATCCTAAATCCCATTTACTTGTATTTTCGTAAATTATGTATATATATTCTTTAATTTGATTTGCTAACCGTTTTATTTTTCAGGAATTAATTAGACTCTAATCTCCGGTTGAGAACGATCCCTACTTATTCTTACTACATTGATAGAGTTTTAAATTGATACACTAATTTGTGTAGGTCAGCTCAAGAAAAAGAGGGGTCCCCCCCCTCCCCACTCTAAAGTCTAAACTGTAGGGTACCTTCTATTTATATAAATGACGAGAAAAGTCAATTTTGTCTTCGAAAACTTCGACGAAATACTTAAACTTCTATAGACCTTATTTATCCATACGAACTCCGATTTTAGCATGCCACATGTTCAAAGACTCGATTTAATGTCTTCTACAACTTTCACGAATGAATGAAGTTTCCTCAAAAAAATGAATCAAAGAAAAAGTCAACTTATTATACCATCTCCCTCAAAATAAGAAATATTCATAAGATAAGAAGAAGAAAACTGAAACCCTCATGTCCGGCGGCGTGCCCCTACGCCGTCGTCGGACGGGAAAGTGTTGACTCTGCATGAGTTGGAAGAGTGTCCGGATCCCTCCATCTGTGTTTTGTCTGGGGAGATTCCGGTGGATGTTAGTGAGATGAGGGTGGGGACGATCGCAACTGTTGGCTGGCCCGGGCTCTCTCGTCGGTGGCCTCATCGACATCACGGATCAGAGTTTCGGAGGCGGTGAGGCGTCTGGCGCGACGTGGCCGGGAGGCAATCGGAGCAACTCGATCTGGGTGGGATCTTCAGATCCTGATCCGGGTGGGCGACGAAGATGGTTTCTCCATGGGTCGATGATGATCGCGTTTCTGCAAGGCTTGGCTCCGATCTGGATTGACAGGGGCCCTAGACGCGTCGGAGATGCCGGACCGTCACCGGCGTTCTGGCGAAGGCAGCCGGGCGACACTGGGCAGGTCCTGATTGGGGTCACTGCGGTGGAGATGGGCCAGGCCCGGCTGGCAGGTGGTGGGCCTCCCTCTCCTCAGATTGTTGCTTGGGTTTGGGCTTCCTTGGGCCCGGCCTGGGCTAACTATGATATTTTTCTTTGTCAGTTTATTTCTACTTGTTTACTGTTTATAATAAGTCACTGCCATAGGTTGGTAGGACGAGATGGGCTTCGTGCCGGTTTATGCACCTGGTGTGCCTTGTCTGCTCTAGGTAAGCGGCGAGTTCCTTGCTTGGTCAAATGGTCGCTGCCTCCTAGTGGTAGGGTGAAACTAAGTGTCACTGGATGTATTTTCCAGTGGCAACATGGTGGGAAAGCTGTGAGAATGGATATTATGCTATGCTATATTCGAGTTGCAGATCGAGTTATCTTTCCGTTGTGTCACCGCTGGGAAGCAAATAGAACCGTCTGGAGCGCATTCTTTGCTAGTTGGTGTGTATTTGAATACAATCGTTTAGTAGATATTCATGATATTATTTCAGGATGTACTCTAGGTGCCTATTGTAATAAGGGGTTTAGGCTTAATGTCCCCCCCTTGTATTAGACGGTTTCATTAATCAAGGCTTGAGGGCAGCCGCACCAGCCCTTTATTTGAAAAAGTCAACTTTGGAGCTTTCCCTAAATGTTCGAAATGAAAGTAAAAGTAAATATTTCGATTGGTTACTCTCCAAATGACCAGTAAACCGGTAAAACTATGTACGGGACGTAACAACATAAAGAAACTAAAGCAAATTAAGGGTTTCAGCATGAGATTAGAAAATTACAATGGTATTCGTTCTCAGGTAAGAACTCTCAACCCTACACATATATTAACTACTTTTCCATGAAGAAAATAAAAGAATTGTATACGACTTACAATGGCAACCCCACCTTCTAGGACAACAATTCTAATACCTGATTATACAAGTCCTGAATCTGAGATAAATTAGAATATGCCAATGCAATCTACCAAATTCTAAGGCATCAGCACCTCCGGGTTGCATGATTCTGACTTCAACTTTAGCCCTTTTCCATACGCAGCAATGAGTAGAGCTTCAGCCCTCCCTAAAATATCAGGAAAATCTTACTAGAAAACTTAAAAATTAAAAAATTAAAATAAAATAATAATATAATAATAAATAAAAAAAGTCTAAAAGATTGAAAGCACTTTTCAATGGGATACAGGCTAAAAATATCATCCTGCAAATCCTCAGGAGTGCTTTAAAATAACAAGATTTGAGGAAAATAAACTGGGGGTGAGAATATTTGACAAATCCATTGTCTCTTATATTTAGAAGCACCTTGTGATTCGTAGAAAATAAAATAACAACCACTACCACAAAATGTTACACACTCTTGTGACTGAAATTTAAACAAAATAAACACAATATTAAATATAAGAAATACACATATGCTTAGAAGGTTATGATGATCTTACAAAACAATGACGGAACTCATCAATAAAATTTAACAGCGTCTGGTAAAAACAAAGTATAGCTGAAATTCCTTTCCCCATGATATAATACCTTTCTTAGAAGGAAAACAAAAGAAAAAAAAAACAATCATGTGATAGAAGACCTTTGTGAAAATTAAATGACTGGTACACAACTTCCCATGAAAGTTAAAATGAAGATAATTTTTTTTGCACATGGTGCAGGTTAAGAATTATCGACTGATTTCTGTGCAACACAAGGTTCATCAGGATATGTACACATTAAGGAAGTATTACTTGTTGAAGTATTGTTTTCTAGCCATTCTGGGCTAAACAAAGCATATTGATCTTCAACAGGATTTTCAAGACCATCATGAAAATGTGTGGAACAGTATATTAGGAAAAGATGTAAACATGAATGTAGTAAATAGCGCACCAAATCTGGTATGTGAAAAATAAACCAAACTCATAGAGCCTTGGCATTGCTCTGGAATTGGGTAAGAAAACATATATAGGTTTTGTGCTCTAAGCCTCAAACAGTCCTATATTTCTTTTGAGACTGATATTTCAACTCCAAAATAATAACGATCCAAAGGTATGATGAAGTTCCATTCTATAGTATATCGATGTGTACTTTTAGAGGGATAACAAGAAAGATATTATAACAAAAAGAAAAAAGAGAGAAAAGGAGAAAACTAGAAGCAATATATTCAGAAAATATGTAAAGATGATGTAGTAAATGGTACACCAAATCTCAATATGACGAAAAGAAACCAAACTAAAAATTCTCAGAGCTTTGGCCTCTGGAATTGGGTAACAAAACATATATGAATTTTGTGCTCTAAGCCACAAACAGAATCCTATGTTTTTTTGGGACTGTGATAATTGAACTCGAAAATAATAATGATGCAAAGGTATGACCAAGTTCCATTTTATAGTGATATCAATTACTTACAGGGATAAATAGTAAAAATTAAATTAAATTAAAAAAACAAAATGTCAAAATCAATACCATGGTCCTTTTTTCTTCTCAACTCTGAACTCAAAGACGGAAATAATGCAGATGCAACCCTCCGGCTATCATCCTAAAAAGTCAAAATTCAGAATTTAAAAGTTATTCAGTAAGTTGTACTGGATGCAGCGAGAAATGTACTGGAACTTTTTTCATCGAGGGCCAAAGATAATTAACTTTATTATATCAACTGAAGCTAGATTCTAGAGATCATTGGTGCATCAATTTTGACTTTAGACTACGTGAATAACATAAATGCCAGTTTGGATGAAGCACATTTATGGATATGCAACCACATGATCATACATCCAGTCCAAAATACCAATATATCTGCAGCATGATATATGAAAAGACTTGTATGAACCTACATAAGAGTATGATTAAGTTTAGTCAAATTTAACAAGTCAGTCATGACCCAGTAGACATATTGTATACACCCTTTAGGGGAAAAAAAAAAAAACTACTTTATATGGGCACATACAAATGCTCATAACAATACAGGGTGACCACTGAAGCGGGATTCTAAATAGACCGATGATTTTCATTTCTGTTCTTCTAACTAATGTGTGATAGGTAACCTTCAAACAAAGCAAGTCTAAGGAAATATTTTAGAAATTTGAATATGAGCTATGGAGAGAATTCAAAACCTATACTGAAACT
>LYNE01002031.1:35415-50713 GCA_001662545.1 Rosa x damascena | reverse complement strand
GATATATTGATTTAGGTAAATAATCAAGAAAAATGATGGAAATTTGAAGAAAAACATGGAAATTTTAAGTGAATCTTTTAGATATGTTTATTTTATCAATTGTCTACTATATATAGAAAGAAAACCTTGAATAAACCTTGTTATATAGTAATTTGTAATAATTTAAGATGAAACGGTAAATGCTGAATCGCCGATAACTCTTTAAATTTTTAAAATAAACATCTAATTTTTTTTTTTTTTTATGGCTAGAAACTCAATGGGAGGCTAGGCCATCACGCCTTATATACATTTTTTGTACATATCATACATTACACCTTGAATTACATAAGTAACTTAGAACCACGTAGAAGACCTATGAAGTACAAGGTATGAAGATTATTTGGTGCGAGGTATGAAGATGATTTTGAACTATTTATAGAAGTTATAATTTGAAATGTTGTTGTAAAATTTTTGAACATTTAGTAAAAGAAAATTCAATATAGTAATTAAGTGTTTCAAGTTAGTTATTGATTGGACATGTATCTAAGTTTTCAGATTCGTAGGCAAATGAATATATATTAGAATGTTGTGATTAATACATAAAAGGTATGTGCAGCAGAGTTAGCAAACCCTCTCAAAGGGTAGTGGGATGACCAAGGTTCGATCTTTGGTGTTGTTGTAGGTTTTTTGGAATACATGGGGAAATATCGGGAAATATCAAAAATTTCGGGAAATATCGGAAATATCGAGAAATATAGACCGAAATTGTCAAAAAATGAAATTTTCGGCAAAATTTCGCCGATTTTTTCGATTTTTCAGTCCTTGCACACCACCTACTCTAGCCTATTGCCTTCACACCATCAGCACCATTGTCCTCACCTCCCATTGCTTGCAACATCTCAGAGATCGACCCTCCCAAATAAAATGTAGATTGGTCAGGGTCATTCCTACAATCTCTGCCACCACCCAAACTCGTACTTCCCCTACCCCAGCCTCGATCTATGTGTAGCGCAGATCTAATCCACACCAATTTTGGTTAGCCTCATTATCGCAACCTACTAGAAGAGAAACCAAACCTGCCCTCCAACCACCAAGCCACCACTCCTCTCCTCCGCCAACTTCTTCGGCATTATAAAGATTGATCATATCCATATTACTAGTAACATCCACTCACCCCCGATACTCCGTCTTGATGTGCTCCACCTGCACCCACATTCACCCATCAACGACTCAACATCCCAAAGGGCTTCGAGGACCCGTCTAGCCGCACCCGCATCCCTATGATAAAACCAAAGGCCATTGCCAGCGAGAAGGACCGTTAGACGAGAGCTATAGTTTTTTTATAGGATGAAATTACACCTCATTTTTTTACAAACCACACTCATTCCCTATTGTAATGCACATGTTTGTTGTGTCAAATACTCATGAAAAAAGGAAGATGGGGTGTGCTTTGCAAACAAAGGGGTGCCAATTTCACTTCTTCTTTTTCAGTTATTAGAGGCCATGTTTGGTTTAATTCACTTGTTCAGTCATGAATTGGAATTGCAAGTAATGACTCTCTCTCTTTCTCTAGACTTAGGTTATTCTTTGTCACCAATGACGCACTTCAGTCGAGATTTCTGAGTAACTCTCATTGTTGGTCCTTTTCAACCAATGACTCTCATCCTTGGTCTTCTCCAACAAGCAACTTTGCTTGTTAAGAAGTCTTTCAGTAGATATGTGGCTCTATGTGCTAGAACCAAAGGTGTTTTGGCTTCTAGGGATTGGCAACCTAGTGGAATTATTGCGAATGGGGTGCTATGTTTGTTTGTTAACGTGTTATCATCGTCCCTTTTTACCTGGTTTAATTTAGCTAAAAGACTGTTCATTTCATGCAGGATCTTGGCCAATTACGCCAAGGTAATTTGCCTAAGGTAGCGGTAGTGCATTCTTAGAGTTTGAACCTCTGCGAGATAGAGACAGTGACTGGGTACAGTTTTGATCCTTTTAGGGCTCTAGGGATAGGGTTACTGGTTAGGCCGAGATTAGTTTCAAGCTTTTAAGTTTTTGGAATGTGTTGCGACATAATGGATCAACATGGAGATTGTCTTGTCATCCTTGTGCTTCACTTAGTCTATAGTTTGTTGAGGGCAGAGGGCTCTTCTTAAAGGTTTCCTTCCATGCCTCATGTCAAAGATATGAATTGCGGTCTTAGATCCTCAATGTGAGAACATTGCTAGATGATTTTAATGATCGTTACGTGCTAGTGATCTTGTTGGTGGTGTCGTGGTGACATTTTTTATTAATGACTAATTGCTCTTTAGTTGAGTTTTCACTTTTGAAGACGACCTACTTTGCTTAACTACACATTGTGTAACTATTAAAGCTTTCAGCCAACATGACTCTCTAACCATAACATTTGACTTTTACAACAACTCTAACCAATTAATAGTCTGATGTAGCAAAAATTAGAAAGTGTTTTAGGGAATCAGAAATTGAGAGAAATTTGTTGTGCATTCTCATTGATAATAGGGGCCTCTTTATATGGAGGATTACAATGCATAGAGTCTGAATCATACAAGGAAAGATAATCTCTAGATTTTTCTAATTAAACTCTATTACCACTAGGTCAAGTAACCTAGAGTTTGGGCTAAACACAAATAGAGATATCCTTAAACACTCCCCCTTGTGTTATCCAAACGCGGTGCTTCTCTCGTTGCCTCGTTAAAAATCTTGCTGAGTAACAAAAACCCAGTGGGACAAAAATAACCTCGGTCGAAGGGAAAAAAGAGCACAACACACCTTTCACGTTTCGAGACCATACGTGTAGACATCTCCCCCTGATGTCTGCATCTCCCCCTGATGACAACGGTTATGGGAGTTCGGATGACTTCTGTAATCGATGCTACCGACATGTTCCTCGAAAGTGGAATCTAGGCAATGACTTAGTGAGCAAGTCTGCCATACTGTCCTCAGATTGAATCTAGTTCAAATTGATCTTGAGGAGAGTCTGTTGTTGCTTATTATCCTTGGTGTTGTCACTTTTGATGCAGTCTTGCTTCATTTGTTTAAAATGAAAAACATTATCCTAAATGCTCGTAGGCTCATCTGTGGTAGACTTCAAACCACAATTATTCGAATATGCGTAATTATGGATCCAATCCATAAACATTCACGAATCACTTCGTGAAGAGCAAGATCTCTGCATGGTTCGAAGATATAGCGACTAAGGTCTGTTCTGTAGACTTCCAAGATATCCCGGTCTTTTACCATGGTGAACACTTAACCAGTTTGGGAATGACCTTTGTGTGGGTCAGAGAGGTACCCAGCATCAGCAAAACCTTCCAAAACACTTATAACATTTTGGGATGGGGATAGAGAACGCAGGCCAGTGTTGGCGGCATTCTGGTGTGTGATGGGTCTGAATCCATCTTCTCTCTGTAGGGATAGAACAAGCCCATATCAATCGTACATCTCAAGTACTGAAAGATATCTTTTACACCAATCAAAATGGCGTCTCGTTGGCGCAGAGCTATACCTTAGCTAACAAGTTCACAGCAAATGAGATGTTCGATCTTGTGCATTGAGTTAAGTACAATAATGCGCCTATTGTACTCAAGTAAGGCACTTCTGCCTCTAGCACATCTTCGTCATCATCCTTTAGACGAAGAGGATCCTTTTCAGGATCAAGACTACGGACGATCATGGGGGTGCTTAAAGGTTTGACTTTGTCAAAATGCCTAAGCATCTATCTACACGATGCTCAAGTTCCAAATTGAGACATAATCGTGTTCTCCATAATTCTTCATCTCAAAATCGGATTTCAAGTGTTCAGCGGTTTCCCTTAACTCTTTAAGGGCTTCTAATGAAGATCATGTCCAACATGAACCGCGATAGAATCCGAAACTTATTATGGAAACGCATAGGCATATCCCTTCCCAATCAAGTAGTCATTTTAGTGAGCGTTTCAATCTCTTTGTAAATGTGCTCCGTGGTCTAGAGCCACTTGACTTGGGTAAATAAAGTTCACCATGAACCTTCATGTATATTCCGTATCTAGATCCCATAGAGATACGTAGTGACCACATTTGTAAGCTGCATAATCAGTTATTCGGAAACTACCAAACTGACAGGGTAGTGGAGTGTAATGACATCCATTACGAGAGAATATGTCTCATCGTAGTTGATTCCAGGGTGTTTTGTGAGAAGCCTTGCGCCATAAGGCGAGATCGCCATATCTTTTTCTCATCACGCTTTCTAATGAAGACCCATTAGTCAATAGGTTTTATGTTAAGAGATGTTGGCATCACTGCCTCAAAAATCTTCCTCTTCGTTAGAGAATCCAACTTAACCTGGATCGCATTTTTCCATTTAGGCCAAATCTCTCTATATTGGCATTCATTCATCAACGGAGCGTGGTTCGATATTGTCAGACTCAACAAACTCATGAGCAACGAAATGCGCAACTACATCAATTATGATGGAGTTTCTATCCCACGTCTCATGTACACTAGTGTAATTTTCATAGAGCTCTATATTCTTAGGAATAGGTTCTGACATTGAGGCGTCCCCCAACGATAACCATAACCTAGAAGATACTCATAAGATGGATTTTGAGTCTTGATGATCAAAGGATTGGAATGTGCCAAAGTATCCTTCAAACCCACGGACCTCCCACGCATCCTAGCCGGGGGCCATGGCCTATAATGCCAGAGTGCCACTCTCTTTGGCATTAGCGCCATGCCTACCTCCTTGTAGGGAGGCGCTACATCCTCTTGTAAGGATGTCCTTCCTTGCAGGCTTGTTTGCAGCATATTTGTGTGATCTCGTCACTTTAACGGGGATCGAGATGAGACATAGTGGCGACAGACTACGACAATGCCTGTCGTTCCTGCTGAACATTCGTGTTCTTATCTCCCCCTAACGACGGGAAGATTGTCTCATCAAAGTGACATCCGCAGAGCTAGTGGTAAGGAGATCGCCTAGCAAAGGCATTGAAGTGGCAGACGATTGGTTGGAATCTCAAATCCAACATCGTTGCCCATTCGTCTGTAAGGACCCATCATAAAGCGCTATGGTGGCACAATTGGCACATAAAGGCATACTCAAATATGCGTAAGTATGATACTTGTACCCAGTCACTAGCTGTAACGCAGAGGTAGATTGAGTGGTGGTGGGTCGTAAACGAATTAGCATAGCTGCATGCGATATTGCATTACCCCAAGAGGATGTAAGAAGATTGGTGCGCATTACCAATGTTTTGACTACCATCGTAGTCATTTCCGCGAGACCAATTGGGTGTGTTCATGGAAATATAATGTCCAACATTAGTCCTAATGCAATAACTATCGAAAGTCGATGTAAACTTTCTAGCAATATTAAATCCAATTGACTGAATAGGATGATTCGGGGAGTGAGACCGTTGATGTATGATATGTGTTAGGGGTGTAGCATGAGCAATATTTACATATGGACAATGGCACAACACGTGACCAACGTGTTTGCGTGTCAACCAACATCATGAGAGATTTAAACGTCCGCAAGTTGGTTGAATCAGTCCACAAAATCCCTACGGATTCTTTGTAAGAACATAATGAGTATTGTCATATCCTTTGCATAGGACTGTCTCAGTCCTAATTTCCCGAATGAATGGGCTTTATAAACAAGCGAGAGGCTTTAGAAGCAACCAATGAGGATTTTGGTTGGGCCTGAGCATCTGAAACGCTACTGGAAGCAAAGTTGGTGATTATAGCATCACCTATGGCGCCATCACCATGATGGATGTCATCCATGGCGTTATGGATAGGGACTGTGCCAACCATAGGCTGGTGGTGGACGGAGGCAGTGCCCTAGGCAGCAACGTCGGTCACACTTAGTCCAGGAATCAACTGTTGATTCATGCTTCGTTTCACTCGAAAGAAATGATGTCCATGTGAAGTCTTCTCTAGAGAGACACATAAACTTCTTTAAGATGCGCCTTTATTTGCAATCGTTAGAGGCATTTGCAAAGGAACTCATTTCGATTCTCTATATGCGTTTTCGCATGGAACCCATTGGCTATTCATAGGTGCAATTTGCCCTAGAAGCGTAGAGAGTTTCTATGACAATAATCAAGGTTCCATGTAGCAAGGGAAACTTGGGCTATTCCATGTCCTTGAATTCATATTGATGGCCCAGCCATCGTAGTCACAAAGAATAAAGATGGAGTCATAATGAAAAGAACTCGAAATTTTATTCATAAGCCAATGGAGTTACATCATTGTCTCTTTGACAAAAGAAAATCTAACCCAAAAACTAGCTAATGCAAAACAATGGTAGTCTTCTAACTTCTTTCGGTAATTGTGACCAGGTGAGTAGAGAGATGTCGGTGGAGCAAAGCTCTCTTAAGTACCACTAATCTCAAAACCTTCCTAGACATCACATTTGTATTGAGTACGCCTACTTTGAAGAAAAACTAATACCATTGGCATCTACTACAAAAATAATATGGCAGTTGCCTATTACATCTTTTGGAAAATAAAAACACTTAATCAAAATCGCCAGTCTCTGGATCTTGGCATTTGAAGTCTTCAACCCTTAGAGCGAGATCGTCATCTTGATCTTCTTGCTCCATGTAATTTGCTTCCCTTACTTCACGATACGTCTTGTACGCGTTAGCAACATTTTGGGGTGCATTACATGCTTTAGCCCAATGTCCGGACACTCCACACCGAAAACAAGCATCATTGTGGTCATGTTCCCTTGATCGAGGCGCTTTAGGAGCTCTTTGGGGATGGCTATTCCATTTGGTGGCGTCACCACCATAGCCAGAGGCTTGGCCTCTCTCTCTCTCTCTTCACACGTTTACCTCTACGGTTCCGTGCATGCCTATCTTGGTGATTTCCTTCCTCTTTGGGGCGAGAATATGGACCAGAACGTCCAGAATAATCCCTTTCTTAGGGTTTCGCTCCTAGCGCCCTCCTTTAGGGGCGCGACTATAATTAGACTCCGGAATTGGCTTTTCTCCCACGGGCCTAGAGTTATAGTTCTTCACAAGTATGTTCTCGTGCTTTTCAGCTACGTTCATGGCTCCAATAAGCTCATGAAATCTTGTGATGCTTCTAGCATTGACATCAATCCGATAGTTTTTGGCTACCATCAATGCAGAGACGGGAAAGGTGGAGAGAGTTTTCTCGATCAACATCGTATCAGTGATTTTCTGTCCACAGAATTCCATCAAAGACTTGATACGAAGTGCTTCTGAATTGTAGTCAAGTACAGACTTGAAATCACAGAAGTGGAGGCTATGCCATCTCACTTCCAAGTCTGGAAGCAGGGAATCACGGACGTTGCCAAAACGCTGCTCGAGTTCTACCCATAGTTTTCTTGGGTCTTCCTCATTGAGGTACTCATTTTGGAGCACGTCATTCATGTGCCTTGTCATGAGAATGATGGCTTTTGCTTCATTAGCCTCTCTCATAGCTCTATTTGCTTCAAAAGCAGCAACTTGTTGAGGAGTAAGCACGTCCTGACTTGGCTCTTGGATCGTACTCAGGATTCCATCAGCCTTAAGATGCTGGCGCACATCATGGACCCACTTGTGGTATCCTGCGCTTGTTGTCTCCAGTGGAGTGAAGCTCAACTTGTTCAGGTTACTCATCCTGAAAAACAACAAGAAAGTAGGGTTAGTTTCGGAGCAAAATAAGCTACCACGAAAGCAATAAAAATCTTTGAGCGTAGTCGCTTCCAAGAAATTAGGAATTTCCGAGCGTAGTCGCTTCCATAAAATTCAATTCCAAGAGGGGTTGGATTAGATCGAAACAATGATGTTTGTGGTCGATCGTATTCTTCTCAACAAACTCTAAGTTTGGAGGACTCTACAAGCTCTAAGCTTGAAGTGAGAACGAACCCCCACAGTTCGGCTTTTGGTCTCCCCTATGAAGAAGAAAGGGGGGTAGAAGAAGGGAGATTGCAAGTCCCCGAGAAAAGAAGAAAAGAATGAAAAAAAAAACTTCAAAAACAGGAACTTTTAGAAAAGTGTACCTTGAAAATTGGCCGGAAAAAGTTAATGTAGATGGCCGGAAAAGTCGCCGGAAAGTGGCTGGAAAAAGGTTGACCGGTCGTTGACCGCAGATGCTGACGTGGCAGTTTGGATGTTAACGTGTCAGGCTGACTGGACACCTGCGTGGACGCTGACGTGGCAATCTGGATGCTGACGTTAGTGGGCCTGGGCTTCTAGGCTTGGTGGATCTGCTTCTGCTTCTGGGCCTTGGGCTGAGTTCTGGGCCTAGGGTTGACCAGATATGGGCTTGGTTGACTAAAGCAGAGGCAGATGATGCAGGCGGCGGTTCGGTAGTTCAGTTGCTTCAGGCGGCCGGTTCGTGTGGTTCTAGGCCGATTCCGGTGGTGATTTTTCTGCTCCGGTGATTTGGTGTCTGGCTGCAGCTGCTGGTGGAGTTTGGTAGCAGTAGGCAGGGAGGAAAGCTTCAAACAGGGCATAAAGGATATCGGTATTTCCGGGGGCCGGTTCGGGTATTTGCCGGCGGGTTCTGGGGATAACTCCGCCGGTTCTGGGCTTCTAGAGGTGAGAGCTTCAAGGTGGGAGGCGGAGGTTTCTGCGGTTTGAAGGCTACAAATATTAGGTTTCAGGGTTATTGCTTCGTGCTGATAATGTGTTTTAGAGAATCAGAAATTGAGAGAAATTTGTTGTGTATTCTCATTGATAATAGGGGCCTCTTTATATAGAGGATTACAATGCATAGAGTCTGAATCATACAAGGAAAGATAATCTCTAGATTCTTCTAATTAAACTCTATTACCACTAGGTCAAGTAACCTAGAGTTTGGGCTAAACAAAAATAGAGATATCCTTAAACAGAAAGTTCAATTACTAAATTTAACAAATTGTCTAAATGTTGTGCGCTCGACTCTCATTTTTTTTTTCCTCTTTAAAAAGTTGCACGCAATACTTTTACCTACACTATAAACGCTAACAGTTCATTTTTCTAAAAATAAAGAATAATTTCCATACCAATTTAGTCTAATGGTTTAAGTGTTCCTTTTGTAAAAAGCAATTTCGATTTAACTCATTAAATTCAAATTTGACATATGATTGACACAGGTGTTGCAAATGTTATACACCTTCTTTTCTAAAAGACAACATAAGTGACCAAATTTGTTCTTCTCATCCATACTCTAATCTCTAAATGAACTTATCGTGTAAACTACGTTATAGTAAATTCTATTGTTAAAATTATTCAGTAACGGGTCTTCTTGATCAAATTACGAAATCCCCATGATTTTGCTAATTTAGAAGAAAATAAGAAAACTAATAAATCCACCAAACTTAATAAAAATCAATTATGTAATCTAATTTCATTAGGTGAATCAATCAATTTCATTATGTCAAAGTTGCATGCAATACTTTTTCTTTTTTTTTGGTTAAACCAAGGTATCCCCCACCCGAAGGTAAGGACTAATCGCTCTCGAGCCGGGTCGGACCCCATTTAGGGGCGAAGCTCTCCCAATACTGGCTGCTCCATTCACAAGGCTCGAACTCGAGACCTTGCTTAAGGGGAACAAGCTCCTTACCACTTGAACCACCAAGCATGCAATACTTTTACCTACACTAAAAACACCAACATTTCATTTTTCCAAAAATAAAGAATAATTTCCATACTGATTTAGTCTAATGGCTTAAGTGTTTTTTTTTTTCTTTTTCTTTTTTTGACAAATAATCATATAGATTTCATTAAAATGGATAAGGCCAGAATGACCATTACATATCTTTCCGCTACCATGTACAGATAGTCAAGAAGTTGTGATGTAAGTAAACATCACGGTGATACATAGGCTAGGATCATTCATTCGACATGTCATGCTTACTTATTTCAGCGAGCCTATTCAATTATGATCAAGTAACGCATAGTAATAGGCTAGTAATTGAAAACTAACTAAAAAATAGGTATAGAAACCCAACAGTTATCCTGGACCCAAGAAACCAAAGCCTAATATTCTTCTTTAGCCTGATTCGAGCCTGAAAAATAGCCAAATTGCTCATTAGACCATCCGGATCCCAATAACCAAGCCCAAAGACTAGGGCTCTAAAACCAGATAGAGAGATCTTGCCCAACAATATAGTAAAGTGGGCCCCACGGAATCCCAAACCCATGACAGCTTAGTTTGATCTAGACACCCATCTCTGGGCACCTTGAAGCCACCTTCTCGTCAGACGTCAATTACCAGGCCATTGGCTTCGCCCTTTGTCGCCACCCTCAGCAGCCAAATTGAACCTATGGTTGCGCCGTCACACCAAAGTATTTGCCTCCACACCAGATCGCAACCACCACTGTACATTTGAACCCAAATCTCAGAAGTAGACCGCCGCTTCCATCTCCGAAAACCGAAAGCCGCCATCACCACTACTAGTCAGGCCGCCAGCATTGCCCTCTATAACTTGCCACTAGCGTCGTAGCCCTTGAACGGAACCCAAGCCCAAGCCCAAGCGCCAAGCCAACAGCAGCCAAGTTGTTCTCACGTTTACGCCGCTACACAGCAATACGCCTTCGTTTGCCTCAACAAGTTCCAATCCCAGCCACTCATGCTTCAAAGCACCGAGGCCAACCATCTGTGATCTTGCATCGAGCCCAAGGTTAGGAGGCAATCCAGACGAGGAAATCAGGCCATCGCCAGGTGTCACACCCCGGACCCGGTGTCGGTGAATTTAAGCACCTGACCCCGAATCTAAGGTGTGAGTGTTACAAGGCATAATGTAAATAAATCTTCCTTCTAGGCTCTTCATTCTAAGCTTGTCCAACCCACTTCGGCTCATCAAAACCTAAGTACTTTTCTGCAAGAGGTATTAGAGATGGGTGGGTGAGCAAAACCACACGCTCAGTGAGTAGATAATGTAATATGCCAGTAAAGTCATGTCATTTTACACATTCTAGAAAGTAATATATTGTATACACATCAATGCACAACAATTCATCACATCGCATCATCCCTTCTTATTGATTATCCTTCAATTTAGTGACCACCACGGGTACCCTAATGGCCTTCTTTAGCCCTATACCACCGTGTGACACATCCTTACTTCGGCATAATCAATCAAGAAGTTCTCATGTTCCATGACTAGTCAAATAATGGATCCAGCACATAATATATATAAACTCTGCATATTTCGCAAACAGACATGCTTCACTTGAAAATAGAGAGATATTTCGTAAATAGCTAAAATCATGCTTTTCCACCATTTTTATAGAAAATAAGAGTATTTGAAACATATTACACAAACTCACTCACCTCGACAATACGAATCGCCTCCTTAAATACTGATCGTTAACCGAGCCTTCTAGAAATCACCATTGGATCTAACTCAAACCTATATGGATAGAAAGATGACATCAAGACGAATCCATAACTTTTTGTGGATCTTAAATCGGATTTACGGATCAAAAATTATGATATGTCGAAGTTTAGAAGAGAAAGCTAGAGAGAGAAAGAAAGGCAAAATGGGAATATATACTGGGGCTGGTTCCTATATATAGGGAAAGATGGCCAATCAAAAGTTGTCATGTGTCAAGATTAAAACCTTCCACCAAGGTGCTTGCACCACTTGTCAAGCATCCACCACTTTTCTTCCTTCCACTTGACAAATGTCAACATGACTCATGGGCTTGTGACTGACACGTTGGGCTGCTACTCTTGGTCACTAAGTAAACTCTTTGGCCAATAGGAAGGCGCCACGTCACCACAAAATGCACTTTACATCAAAACTTCAAAAATTCCTTAAAAATAGCTCGGGAACCCGAAAAATTCACCGAAAAATGCTACGAACTCGTGGTGACCTCTACTTTCCATTTCCAAGCTCAAAAATAAAATTTGACTAACTTCAAAATTCCAGATCTTACACCAGGATCTAGCAGTGCCTAGATAAATAGGGAGACCATGCCTCTGCTATAGTCAATCCCAATGGTAGCAGCCTCTGACCGATGTAAAGGAACATGAAATCTGTGAGGAAGATCGGAGGATGATGACAAACAAAGATGTCATGAGTTGGAATGGCCATAGCCGCCATTTTTGTCGCCGCCGGACGGTGGCGGTGGTAGGATGAGCGCGAGTGAGAGCGCGGTTAGAAAGAGTAGAGCGCTAGGTAGGGATGGCAATGGGGCGAGTTGGGGATGGGGATCACAATACCATCCCCATCCCCGGGGTCATTCTCTACCCCCATCCCCGCCCCAATTCCCAATAAAATTATATTGGGGATTCCCCATCCCCATCCCCACTGGGGACTAAACCTCCAAACCCGCCCCAAATCTCCAATAAGAATTTAATAAATAAAATATTTTTTTTCTCATATTGTCTTTTTTAAAATCAAAATCTACAACAAATAAATTTAAAACATGATTAAATTCATAAATCATAATTCATTGAGTGCAAAAGTCAAGACACCATTAAAGTAAAGTAGTAAATGTATATATTTATGATTTATATTATAAAAAATAAATTAAAATATATATAGTTAAATATATGTATATATTATTGGGGCGGGTTTGAGGATGGGGATCACAATACCATCCCCGCTCCATCCCCAATCTTAGATAGCGGGGATTGGGGATCCATATCCCCATTCTCCATTTGTCCCCGAATTCTTCCCCCATCAGGGGCGGGTATCCAATGGAGCTCCGCCCCTCTAGGGATTTTTGCCATCCCTAGCGCTAGGGTTTTCCATGTTGTGATTGAAGAGACGTAGATAGAGAATATAGGGAACTGTCAATCTGGCTTTGTCTCTTGATGATGAGCACTTAAGTGTTCATTTTGTAAAAAGCAATTTTGATTTAACTCATTCAATTCAAATTTGACATATGATTGACATAGCCACATAGGTATTAAAAGAGAGTTCCTATCTAGACCCCATTTACTCACTATACCTCCCTTATTTTTTAATTATTAAATTACATATGTATCCTTTTATAAAAAGACAGTTACAGACCACAAATTAATAAGGAAAATTATATATTTTTTCCCTCTGCAAAGATTTACAATAATACAAAAGCATTTATAGTATTTTTATTATTCATTTTCATTTTAGTTGTCATTTCATACTTCTCATTTTCTTTGTTTATGAAAAAAAATCAAGAGAAAAATGCATTCAAAATTACTTGGTGAATTATACAAAAATAAAACTATGATGCAAGAGAGAAGAAAATAAACAAAGGTCTTTCTCATCAATATAATAATATCTTGAAACAAGGGACAAAGAACTCTCGTGTAAACTAACCAAATAAGTTTGTGAAGCGGTATATAAGACAAAACTAAATATTAAAAAAAATAATGAACAAATCTAATTTTTCAACCTATCTAAAACTCCAGCAACCATAAACCATAAACCATAAAAACTAAGCTTTGGAAATCCATGATTAAGCATGAAATATTAGGCTTGAAAAAATCCCTAATAATTTTTTTGTTAATTAATTACACTATCTTTTTTCAATAATTATCTCAGATTTTTTTAAAACAATGTCAAGATTTTTTTTCTTTTTCTTTTTAAAAAAGAGGATCAATGGAAGCATTGTAACTCATTCTTAATGCTCGAAAACATTTCCTTTTATGGGTAAGGTTAAGTTAAATATTTGAAAGAGGTTTACTTACCAAATTTTACTTTTTAAAAAGCAAGTTAGAGGTATAAAGAGATGAAAGGTCAAATAAGCAAATATAGAGATCCCAATAGAAAAACTCGTATTGAAAATGTTACACACCTTCTTTTCTAAAAGACAACAGAAGTGACCAAATTTGTTCTTCTCATCCATACTCTCATCTCTAAACGAACTTATCATGTAAACTACGTTATAATAAATTTTGTTGTTAAAATTCTTCGGTAATGGGTCTTCTTGATCAAATTACGAAATCCCCATAATTTTGCAATTTTAGAAGAAAATAAGCAAACTATTAAATCCCATACCTAACTTAATAAAAATCAATTATGTAATCTAATTTCATTAGGTCAATCAATCAATTTCGAATTCAAAAGAAAAAAATCAATCAATTTCAAATTCAACTTACCCCCGTATAGAATCACCTCTCAACCCGACACTCTCACAAGTGAAGACAAACGTCTCTGTTTCGATGGTAACTCGGTAATCGGGTCAAAGTCCACGCCCCTTTTTCAAAAATTCTACCCCAAAACCGGGTCCGGGTCGGACTCGGTCACCGAGTCGGACCGGTCTTAAACCCTGCTTCTTTGAATTGCTTTAAATATTAAGACACAACGACTAGACCCAGGGCACAAAAATTTCAGAGAGAGAGAAAACCAGAGAGAGCTTCTTCATTTTCGCCTTCACCACTCTCTCTCAGCTTCAATGGGGTTCTTCTCCTTCTTCGGCCGCGTCCTCTTCGCCTCCATCTTCATCCTCTCCGCTTGGCAAGCGTAAGCTCCCTCTATCCGTCCCTCTCAGATCTAACCAGATTAGGGCTTTGAATCTTGAATCTTGAATTTTCATCACCGGAAGCCGATTTGATTCAGCTGTGCTTGTCTGATCTAGTTCATGAAGCGTTATTTCAGATTTTGTTTGAAAAAGAAGTGTTGTTTGTTTTTTATATGGATTTAATGCTCAGTGTGTTATAGATATGCATGTTTGAAATTTCGCGATGGTTCTTGGAGTTACGAGATTGAGATTGGAACGGTTGTTAGATCTTTGATGGTTTTTCTAAAATAAGCGTTGAAAATTTTTGAATTTTTTAGATGGTTTTTTTGGCTAATTGATGGTTGATACTGGCTTTTAGTAGTTACTGAGATCTAGTTAGTTGGGCTGAGTTTTGTAAATTGTTGTTCTTTAGTGTGTGGTGTTATTATGAAGTTTCGAAAGTAAGGTTTTTTAATGCATCTGGGGGATGTAATGATCTTTTGTGTGTGTTAAGTAATCTGGAATAAGAATAACTTTGAAGCGAAGTTATTATGACAAAGAGTTGGACTACTTTGCATATGTGTAAAGTTTTGTTGGCTATTCTTTATCCCGTCATTGATTAATGAACCCTTTTCTATGTACATAGGGGCCAATTTTTAATGCTGAATTAATTGGATGCTAATTGTTGGTTCGTTATGATAGTAACTGCTATCTATTGTATGGTTTACGTCCCGGTCCTTGGTTACGGTGGTTTTATTTTTGCTTCAACGAAACATTCAGACTGTGGCCATTCTTTGCATCTTAGTGCTGATTTCTATTTGATTGAGTGCCATCTGAGGTTAAATGAACAGGTGTAAGGTTTGGATGTAGTCTCTTTAGTTTGTTTTCACTAATGACACACTTGGTATATAATTTAAAGAATTTTGAATTACTTTTGTTGGGCTTTACTTTGCTTTC